>CAXKVX010000912.1:0-185427 GCA_964058865.1 Eleocharis quinqueflora | reverse complement strand
AGTATGAAAGCACAATTCATTTACATCTCAAAAAAGCCACTCAGATAAAAAAAATCAATTAATGCGGCAGGCTATGATACTAAGCTGAAGTGCTACTTGACAAGTCAATTGAATAAGTGTCCTTATAAAACAAAATCATATAAAAACAAATAAACAATAAAAAAATTTCCAATTTATAAAAGATCCAGAACCATGAATTTTTTTAACTTAAATAAAATAGAGAATTCAATAATCCATGACATAATAGTTCACATAAAAATAACTAAGCAGAATAGTAGTTAAAATTAAAGAAACAAAATGAATTATTAATATTTATAATTTATACATGGATCTGCCACCCTAAATGAATTGGATGTCGGGTCATCTGATCTCATGTCTCTGATCATGTTCGAATCAAGTTGGGTTGAGTATCGAGTCATCTAGTGTCAGGTCATCTCAGATTGCGGGTCATGTCGGGTCAAGTCAGGTCGGCGGGTCATGTGATCTTGGGTCTTTTCGAGCTTCGGGTCTTTTCGAGTTTCAGGTCATATCAAATCAGGTTGGGTTGGGTATCGGGTCATCTAGTGTCAGGTCATTTTGGGGTTTCGGGTCATATCGGGCTACTCCAGGTCGGGCGGGTTTGTCGGGTCGGATCGGGTTCTGCCACTTCTACAGAAAATATCTCTTTTGAGAGCTGTGCGGTAGCAAATAAGCCTGTCTAACATTGATGATAACGAACATGATAGATGGTTATTTCGTTGATGATTCAATGAAGAGACGATTTTTTTTGTTGATCGTTGCGTATATTTAACGCAAGAAAATTTCTTTGTGTTGATTGTGTCGTTTAATTTGAACGATCAAAACGATTTAACCGTTCAATTGTCTTAACCGTAATTTCATGCTTTTGAAACCGTTTGAAATCTTTAAATGTTTAAAAATTTCATTGAAACAAACAAAGTATGAATCAAACTTCGAAAACATCAATGTAATAAACAAAATTAAAGCAAATTCCATAAATAAACATACAACAACATAACTTCCCAAGAGATCAGAGTACAAGTTATATTATTACTACATCCAAAATAGTAAACATACTATCATAAGTACTTGAAAACATAAAAAACAATCAGATTCCTTGTAGTAACCTACTACAAAATGAAACATCAAACCTAACAGAAGATTCAAAACTAAAGCCTTGTGTTAAAGTTTATTTGGCTCAATCCAAATCTCAAGTGATTGCTCTTAGATATTATCAATCTCATTCTCAGCCAAATGACAAAAATATGAAAATGTTGGAAAACATTTAAATGGATCTATCATCATTGAAATCATATGAGATCTGAGGAGCTAAATATATTTTTAACTCCAGACTTGAGTATTCGACAAGACAACAAGGCAACTGAACTTAACATATGCCTAAAGAGCAATTACACTTAACATATATTAACAAAGCAACAAAATGCAACAAATCTAACTAACAAGCATATAGAGGATCACCGACACAGTTACTGGTACACAATAAAGTCTCCACTGACACATACACCATCATGTAGTGGCATTTCACAGTGGGCCACATTGGATCACCAAGTTCCAACCCATTTTCTGCACATTGAGATACAATCATATAAAGAGTTAAAGAGAGAAAATTAACAAAGGTTCCAAATAATTAAAAAGGGTTTAGGGTTCATTACTTATTGTCACAACACGAAACCAATCCTGAGCACAAATCAAAGCCTCAATACTTTCATCATTTAGAGAACTCCTAACTGAAGAATTCTCCCACTGGTACTGAAAGTATAATCTGATGCAACTATCGAAATCGGAACAACAAAGATGTCTTTCGTTCTGAATAATGGCATGATGATGCCTTCAGCTTCCACCATCCAAGAACATCAAACTCTTCATCTAGACTTGCTGGATTAAGAGCTTTAGCAAGATAGTCCTCTATCTCTGACTTGGTGGGTTCAGAGACATCCACTTCAGCAAGATAGTCATTCATCTAGACTTGTAGTCTTGGCCTTTGATTGAGTTGTTGTCTTTTGCGCTTGATCATCCACTTTAGCAAGACTCAAGGGTTTCTCGATCTGCTTATCACCATCCTTCTTTGTAAGTGATGGAGGATGCTCTTTCTTGTTGGTGATGACTACTCTTGGAAATTCACCTCTCATTAGAGCTTCTTCTTGTTCTTTTGCATAATCGTCCTTAGCTTGAGTCAATTTCTTCAAAATAGGAATATTCTCTGGATTCGTTATTCCTTGTTCCTTAATGATTTCAAGTGCAATCTCCAAGCAAGTCCTTGGTTTATTTCCAATGAGGGCTAACTTGTTGTCAACATCTCCTCCCCCGACATTTACTTCTTCTTCCTCATCTTCACTTTTTTCGGACTCGCTTATCCAAGTTGCTTGCATGACTCTCTTGTTAGTCTTCTTAAAACGTCCTTCTTGTGATCTTCTTCTTTGATGAAAATATCACATAGCAATTTTGAATGTTATGACCTTCATTGTTGCAAGATAGGCATACAACATTTTTACCTTGAGCTAGTCTCTCCTCATTTACTTTCCTTTCGAATTCTATCCCTCCTTTCACTCGCTTGGTAAGAAGGTCTTGACTTTAGAGAGAACTTGGCGAAGGTTTTGGTATATGACTTCACTTGACTCGAACTTATAAGGTGGATTAAATAAATATTGAGCCGGTAAGGCTAAGGTTTTTGTTGAGGTTGTGCTCTTGACTTCTTTATGATTCTCCTCATGTGAGCAAAGTTGAGCGTACAACTCTTCGGATTGATAGGTAAGTCCTTTGGCTTGTAGAGCTTCTATAGAGCTCACGGCGCCATCCCAATCGGGCTTCTTGAACACCATTCTCAAGAGTTTTCCTACAAAATCTTCATCACAAATGTTAGAATCAACTTCTACAAATTAATTTCTTAGAGAAACGAGTCTATGATAAAGACTTTCAAAGGACTTGTTATCTTCGAATTTCATATTTTTTTAACTTTGTTGCTAATTCGACCTTTCGAGTCTTTTCATATGTTCATTCCCTTCATATCTAAGAACTAAGGCATTCCATATTTTCTTAGCATTAGAGGAATGTGTAAGAGATAAGGCAATTGACCCATGAATTGAACTTAAGATTGTATTCATAACATTGTCATTAGTGTACTTAACCGTTTTAATCATTTTAGTATGAGCACAAAATAACATTTGATCTTCGAACGGACGTAACTTTGGACTCGTAACTCATATTCGTGTGTATGAGCACTTTTCGAAAATGACAAGACACAACGAACACACTTTATCGGGGTGTAACCTCCTAACGATGTTGTTTTGACCCCAAAAATGCTTCTAAAGAATGCAAATCACATTTTTTTAGTTTTTCTACACTTTTTTGTTCAAATTTTCTCAAAAAATGCTTGAAATAGTGCAATAACATATTTGAAACAACTCGTATAAAAACATGTTATATTTAGTCTGAAAACTTGTTTTATTTAGTCTACATCCCATGCATTTTTTGCAAAACAGACACAAAACAATGCAAAAAAAGACTTGAAACAGCTAGTATGAACACCTCTTTCAACTAGTTTAAACACATATTTTATTTAGTCCGAACACCTGTTTTATTTACTATGAGCACATGTTTTATTTAGTATGTGCCTCACTTTGTGCAAAACATACTTGAAATAACTAGTTTGAACACTTATTTTATTTAGTCTTAACACGTTTTTATTTAGTTTGAACACCTGTTTTATTTAGTCTGTACCTCATTTTTCGTGCAAAACTGTCTTGAAGCAGTGCAAAAACAGACTTGAAAAAATTAGTCTGAACACATGTTTTATTTATTTAGAACATTTGTTTTATCTAGTCTTAATACATATTTTATTTAGTCTACACTTATGCATTCTATGCAAAACATTGTTAATAGTGTGTAGGATCGAAACGTTCAAAATATTGCGCGCAGTTCAACTTTTTATTTTTATTCGCATTTGACTGTTTGATTTTTTATTTTTAAAAAGTTAGCTGCAATACTCCTACTAAGTACAAAAGTTGAAAAGGTTAAAATTACTCAATCCCTTTAACTTTTTGCTAATTTTTAGTGGCATAACACGTTAATCAAAAGAAAAAAATAAGGAAACTTTTATGCACTTCTCTTTTTAATTTTTACTCTTTTCGTCTTCCTGACTCGATTGGAAATCACTTCTATTCCTTTTCGTTCCACTGTTTGAAATCGTGCCTTTGCTAGCGATTCCTATCAGAATAGAAAATAACAAAACAAAACAAAAAATAATTAATTTCAATATTTATAATATGAGAAAAACTTGAGTAAATAAAAAACTGATACATTAAATACTCCGAGTCATTTGAGTCGTTCGATTTTGTTCAATAATGCAGATTGTGATATTTCTAATAATCTGAGGTGATTAGATAAGTATATAGTATATAGTATATAGTATATAGTATATCTATGTATGTTTGAAGTATCCAAATATTTTTTAAGAAACTGTTTTTGATCTAGTGTTTAAAGAACAATGTTCATTCAAAAGAATATTGCAATTTGAAATCTAACTCTTAAAATATTTTAATCAAAATTTGAATTAAATTTGAGACAAAAATCTCACTTTTCTCAAAATAATGTTTTTCCTTATCCCCATTATACAGCCCTCGTGGTTCCAGCTATCAGTCACTAAACACGACAAATATGCAGCACTCGGGAAGTAGCATTTTTGTACTGTTGTTATCAGTATTCCAAAATGTGGGAAAGCATCTTTCGTTACTCGTTTAGTTACTAGTTGAGTTATAAATGATACCGGATGCCGGATGGGATGTGCTTTATATGTGGGACCCTCTGAAATTAAGTTCTCAATCCAATCCCTATGATTCTCAAAATACCAAACCCTTCCTTCGATATAGTCATCTCTTTAATCAGATATCAAACAGCAGCGTATATTAAACTGTAGAGTGATGCTGGTATGACAGCTAGAGCTAGTCCGGTAGGGAAAATAGACGAGTAAAATTTTTAGGGGTCGTATGTATTATAAGTACAAGTCTCTTTTCTTTTGCTGATTTTTTTTCCAAAAGGAGCTTTCAGTTCAATGGTCCCTCAAAGTGATGGTTTAGACATGTAGATGGGGCATCGTTAAGAGGTGGCAAGTCTCGGGGGAGGAGGTGGTGGGTCGGGTTAGTTTGACTGTCGACAAAAGTCGAGTTGCGAGTCGAGTGAGGTCGGATCATCAGGTGTCGACAATTTTCGGAGCATGAGTCGGGTCAGTGAGATCGGGTCGCATCGCGTTGGTTTTTTTCGAGTAATGGATCGGATCGGACGAGTTCTAGTCAGATTGCACATACAAATTTCGAGTATTATTTTGAGTTTTAAGATCAATCAGACAGGAAGAGACCACATTATTGAATTGTTTTATTAAATATTAATTTTATTTGATGTTAATTTATTAGTAAAATTATATTATGATGTAGTAAAGATAGAATTATATCAATTTATAAGTTGTATCAGGTCAAGTCGGGTCGAGCTCATGACCTCATGTGTTGTTCCATCTTATGTTACGAGTCATCTCGGGTTGCGGTGCGGAGCCAGCACAAGCCAGGGGCAAGCACCCCCCTGAATTTTTTTTTTGCAAAATAATCTTGTACATTTATATGATTTGTCAATTTTTTTTGAAAAATAATCATGTATATTTAAAAATGTGTAGCATTTTGTTTCTGGAAAAAAATTATAGATCTTGCCCTCCTGATGAAAATCTGGATCTACTTCTATCTGGTTGGGTCGGGTCGGACTCGGTCCTCATGTGTCGTGTCATCTCGAGTTATGAATCGTCTCGGGTTGCATCGGCTCGGGCTCGGACTGCTCACGTGTCGCTTCGTTTCGAGTTACGAATTATCTCGGTCGAATTCGAACTAATTTGACTTTATCAAATATCGAATCGGATCGAATCGAATTTTTCGAGTCGGATCGGATTCTGCCAACTCCAGACGTGGTCCCTTAAAAGCCGCTATGTAAGACTTCAACAACAACAAATTAACAACGTGATTGCCACCTTAAGGATGCCGCATCTGATAAGAACATCACAATTAATGATGATGATATATATATATTAATATATTATAATTTTGGAAAATATTGTATACTTTTCAGTGTGGTAATGACTAATGAGTTGCTTCAGATAATATTGTAAAATTTTGTACTGATATTTAGTATGTTTTCTTAGGAATTGTCAAAAATTAGTCCTTTTTTTAATGGAACCCATGATATTTTTATTTTTAATTTTACAGTGCTGTATATAATATTTTCATGGTAAAACCGTGAACCTTCACATTTCACGCGAGAAATCCGCCATTACAAACCTGTTAGATGTCAGGATGTGCATTATTTTCTACATTTAAAGTCTTATAAAAGATTTTGAGATAAGGACAACTGAAACACTCTGTTCCTCAAATGTAACTCACTCTATTTTTCAGCTTTTTTAATGTTTCTATTCTTACCCAATTTAAGTTGTTGCCATTTCTCTCAATCCTTATCTGAAGTAAACCATTGTTCCTTTTAAATTCAGATCCACTGTGTGATTGCCAGAACTCGGTTGTCGAGTTATTCATGATGGCAAACAAATCCATTCGTTCTCTCTTTCTTCTCGTTCTTTTCTTGGGTTTATGGGGCTTTTCTGATGCGACCAAGTATAAGAAATTGGTGAGGGTATATGAGCTGAGAAAAGGAGATTTCTCAATTAAAGTTACTAACTGGGGTGCCACCATTATATCAGTAGTTGTTCCTGATAAGAAAGGTTAGCACAAGATAAATTGCATTCTCTCACTCTCAATCTAATCATCATTTTATTTTGTTAATGTCTGAACTTTTCTTTTTATTTTCCTGGGTTGTATCTTTTTGGCAGGAAACTTAGATGATATTGTACTTGGTTATGACAAGATCAGTTCCTATGTTGTAAGTAACCAACCTTATTTATTGTTTCTCTATCTTCTCAGCTGTGGTTCAAGATGAAGGGATCATTGCTCCATTTGATGTCAAGGTCTTGTTATGTCTAAATTTAGCAGTTCTATATTTCTTCTGTTCTTTTCATCTTCTTCCTCAGAATGGCACATATTATTTTGGAGCATTGGTGGGTCGAGTTGCAAACCGCATTGCAGGTGCCCGCTTCACAATTAATGGGACACCATACCATCTCTACCGCAATAATGGAAACAATTCTCTACACGGTAGTAAAGTATTCCTTGGTCCTAAAAATCTCTTCACAGAATCATCTCTTAAAACCTAAGAAATTTGTTTGTAATTCTTAAATTCTATTAGATAATGTTCTGTTTTCTTTAGGCTGAAGTGGATTAATAATTCATTATCAAACTTCAATTCAGAAATAACATTGCACTTTGTTCCAAATTTCCAACAACAAAGCATGTTTAGAAAACACAGAAGAAGATGCATAATTGGCAAAGCAAGAATTTTGAAAATAAGATTTCAAATTCTTCTAATTGATTGATTTTATTGTGCATATATTTTTTTTTATTTGTACCATCCAATTGCTGTTAAGCTATTCATCTTCATCAAACAATAACTATCTAATAAACTCGTGGTTCAATCAGGTGGGCACAGGGGATACAGTGCTGTGATTTGGGATGTAAAAGAGAAGACCGACGGTGACTCCCCTTACATCACCTTCTATTATCACAGCTTTGATGGAGAACAAGGTAGACATATCTTAGATCACCTATTTGTTTCTGTACTAGTTGCAACATGTCGTATGCCATGCTATAATCTGGGAAACCTCAAGTACTATTGTAAATTTTTTTTAATTATTCATAAAACACCTGGCTAATAAATGGGTAAGCAGGGAGTATATCAGCTTAGTGCTAGCTATTTAGCTAGGAGGTACCTGCTAATTCACACCTCTACCATTATATCTTTTAAAAATCTAAACCCAACTGATGGTGATCACGGAAGCTCAGTAAAATTACAGCAGATCCTCCACCGTTAGAACTTTTAGGGGGCTCTTGATGGGACCACATGAAAGACAACATGGGATTCAATGCTTTATTAAGCATCAGATCTGTGCTGTGCTATATACAAATCCCATCCTAGATGCCTGAAAGCAATCCAATTTGAAAATAGAGCTTTTGAAAAAATGAAACCTGAACCCAATTAATCAGCTCGACCAAAACGATAACTACTATCTGATATTAGCCCGACCAAAATGTAAGGTACCCTGACCAAACAAGAGACTAGATTTACACAGAAATGAACTTAAACCCAATCTAAACTGGAAATACCTGCAACCTATTTGAATTTGCCCGACATTTTTAAGCCTAATATTGAATTAAAATTGATTCACAACACAGTATAACCAGATGCAACCCATTCTAAGTTGACCTACATTTTTGATACCTCGCCATACATATATAATAACAAGACTCAATTTCTCTCTACTTGTGTAGGTTTTCCTGGAGATGTGGATGTGTACGTGACATATAAGATAAGTGATGTCTACAAATTGACTGTGGCCATGCATGCCAATCCACGAAATAAGCTGAGTCCGATCAACCTGGCTCAGCATTCGTATTGGAACCTCGGTGGACATTCCAGTGGAACTATCCTTAATCATGCCGTCCAAATTTTTGCATCCCACATCACCCCTTGCAACTCTGAGCTCATTCCCACTGGTGAAATTGCTTCTGTAGATAATACCCCATTCGATTTTCGCAAGCCAGTGACGGTTGGCAGTCAGATCTCGCAAGTGAAAGGTTAGAACCACATTCAGAATACAAATGAAGCAGCAGAACTTTCTTGTTCAAGGATTATAGTGCAATCTCACAGTTCCAATGTCAGTGCTTGGGTTCATAGGCTAATTACAATTCAGATTATAAATGAAATTGTTGTTCTTCAACCAACTAATAATATAAAAGCAGTAAACATAGAAGGATTCCTACCTATCTTCTGCAGGACTGCAACAATACCCATACTGGTATTGTTTGGCTGGTCAAACGTCCAGGATTAACAGAACTTATAAATATGTGCAGGTGGATACGACATCAACTATGTGGTCGACTCAACTGTAGATGAACTTGGTCTGCATAAAGTGGCTGTGGTCAAAGAGAGCCAGTCCGGGCGAGTGATGGAGTTGTGGGCCAACCAGCCAGGCGTGCAGTTTTACACTGGAAACTTTCTCAATGGAACCATAGGAAAAGGTGGGGTCAGGTACATGCAGCATGCTGCCTTGTGCTTAGAAACCCAGGACTACCCTGATGCTGTGCACCATCCTAATTTTCCAAATGAGATCTATGGGCCTGGTCAGGCTTACGACCATTTAATGGTGTATAAGTTTTCTGCCAGAAAGTGATCTTTTTTCCCCTCTTGTAATTCAGATTGCATGATCTCGTTGTCAGCAAACAGTAACAGAATTCAGAAAATGCACATCCAATTCTAAAGAGGATGTATTCTATACTACTGGCAACCCTTAGAGAACTTTCAAGGGCATTATAATCATAGAATAGCGACAGTATTGTATATTTGAATATAAGAATAATATAGCACAACAGAATATATTTATTGCCACAAAATGTACTACATATCACAAATCAAACACGACACAAACTGGTTTACTACACAACTATAACCCAAAAGTTATGCCTCCAGTAACACGGGCATAACCGCACAACACATCAAAGACCTCCTTATTGTATACTTTTTCAACCATGAACCAAGCTTCAAACGCCTTGATCCATGTATTCTTTAGGTAGATCCATTCTACCGTGTAAGAAAGCAAGACCTATGTACAGCTACTGACAAACAAAATAAAGAATAACAACAAAAGAGACGTATTTGACACCACCAGGTATCCCAAATGAAAAAAGAATATACAATAAGGAGACATGGTAACTGAACCTTTCAGCCACCTATTGCAACTTAATAATAGCAATGAACTATAAATATTTGAGAGACCAGGAAGCTATATATGCGAAAACCGTACTATATTTTAAACCATGAAATTCAGATACTATCAAGAAGAGCCCTTTTGCAAGAAGGATCTTTGTAGCAGCCAGTGTTTGCAACAGGAGATGACATTCCAAGCACGGTCAAAAGGAATTTCCTTTCCTGAAAATCACAGGAATTGGACTATTAATTTTGAGTCAAGAAGATGGTTTCACATGTAAGTTGTGCTTGACAAATAGTTTGAAAATTATTTTTAATCCACTTTTTATGGCAAGTTTACTGGTTAGGCCTCCAATTAAGTGCAACTATAATCCAATTTGTTTAAAAAGGTAATTTTGATTATTTTCATCTTGCTTTTTGACTGCGAGAACATATAGCTAAAGCAAGTAAATGAGCAGCACATTAATTTTCGGCAAAATTTAGTAAAAAGGATAAACAAAAGTTCTTACACTCTCAGAAAATTTGGGACTTGGAATGGAATCAGCAAGAGATTGAAACGGTGGAAACTTCTGGATGGGAGAAGCATAATTTGAATCTGCCAAATCTTTTGTAGCGCTACTGCTCTCCATCTTTTCAGATAATTGTATTGGCGCCCCTGCATTTGCATCAGTGGAATATTTTGCCAAAATTTAATTAAATAAAACAGATTGATAACAATATTTCTTTGTAAGAGAAAACAAAAAGGTAGTAATTCCCAAGAGGCCAAGACAGCTCTGTGACCAATTGAAAACCTTGTTCTGGGTTTCATGGACAAACTAACTATTGAATTACTACAGATCAGCCCACAATATTGAATTGTGCTCAAAATCAGATACGTCGCCCTTACGCTGTAACTAAATGAAGAAAAAACAACAAAAAGAAGTTATAACAGATTTGGCAAGGCAGGTTGCAGAATACAACAAAACTAAATTACCATAACACTGATTTGGTGAAAGTTCTGCAAGTTGAAGTACCTGGACAGACTTCTTCATTAGTAGATATATGATCCTCTTTGGATGGAAAACTGATCAAATCATCAGAAACTATAAAATTATCTACCATGCTCCCGGAAACATCAATTTGTATGTCTGATACAGACTTTGAACCAGAAGCCTTAGTAGATTGCTCTTGTAGTTGCAGCTCCATTTGCAGGTCTTGTTCTTTATGATTTCTCAGATCCTCTATCAAATCTTTTAGATCATCCAAAAGGAACTTAGTATCAGACATGCCCCTATTAGCTGCTGCTTTCTCCATTTGGTTCATGTATTCTTGAAGCTGCTGAAAATTTTACACAGGACTAAAGCTTAAGAAAGTCAATTCAGAGATTTAGAAATACTATCACATGTGATTCTGTTTGTACATGAAGTTTGCCTGCCTGTTACTACTTACTAGTATGCTTAAAAATGGAACAAAATTAAATAAATATTTAAATAAAAAGGACGAGGACTAAATGGAAAACCTTCCGGGCCTCATCAAGACTCTCTTTCGAGCTTTCAGTATTAATTTTTATAGCAAGGGAGTTAAGCAGTTCTTCTTGTCGTAATAATGCTGCCAGTTTTGGATCATCCTTCTGCAGAAACGTGGATTTGGCTACAGTGCCAGGAGCTGTACAAAAGAGATATGCCTTAAAACATACAACGACACTCAAAATGCATAAATTCAACAGCAAAGTCTAGACTCTAGAAGTGGAAACTAATTTCACACACCAACTTGACACTTCTGCCTTCAGCTAGCGCATACAATACCGGTTCCGCACAGAAACAGTTACAGTATACAGATTCTATGTGAATTTCTTCGGAAACAATTATTTTTTTTGTTTTTCAGGTTAAAGCAGAGACAGATCAATGTATCTGTCAGGAGTCAATTGATCCTCATTTTTGTCAAAATTTAAGTAATGTATATGATGTTTTTCTCTATAATTTTCCATACAAATTCTAGAAGAACTAATATTGACCTCTATATTTTTAAAACTTATTTATTACAACCCCCATACTTTAAAAAAATTAAAGACTAAAAGTTCAAAATATAGTATAGAATGCACATTGTTGCATAATTGACCCTGATTGCAAAAATTTCTCCGCCTCTGAGTAACCACAGCTTACCTTATTTTAAAATTAACATTAAAATTTTTTATGTTGCAACCGGAACCCCTAGTTTTTTAGCTGTGTACATGGATGTGACCATTGCCAAAGTAGAGCCATTAAATCTGGACAAGTTTCCACTCTTTCATTTTTCTTCTTTCATAGTAGCCAGCCAAAATGAATTCAGATCAAGTAAATAGTGGTTTGTTTCCTAGGTTTCGAGACCTCATTTATGTGTTATATATTTTCACGGGGCAATTCAGACTTTGTTGCTTGACTAAACCTTATTTTTGCCATTCAGATCTCATTCCAAAGAATCCTAAGAATGTTAACAGTCAATTGCAAATGCAGATGTTACATGCAAATGCCCCATATTATAGGTAATTCCTCAAAACAAAGTTTCTTTTAGGGGAAAAAACATAGACAGAATCTGATAGAACTAGTCATTTTTTTTAAGAGTAGGCTCTGACTACTTATCTTTTGTTAACAAAAAAAAAGGAGTACAAGCAAAGAGGAAAAAGGAAACCAAAGCAGCAGCTCACCATTTATTAATGGTTCCTTCGAGTTTCCGGCATTTTGAGAGACCTCTGCCAAGGGTAGCCTCACTTGATCACTCTCAGCTACTTGATGAAATAAAAATCTATCATTTGTTCTCATTCTCTCGCCTGAATCTGTACAGTCATACCTTTTTCCCAAACAATTAGTGAACTTGTAAAAACTTCTTTCTGCTAATGACATACCAAACTGTACCTACTGCCATGTACAACTTGTGTCTATATCAGTGTAATACTGAAGAATCCTCGAACGCCAGTATTCAGTATGGTAGAACATATTACCACCAGGTAACCCAAATCCAGATGGTTGTGTATCAGTACCCAGATAGCTGGGTACCATAATAACCATCATGCACTGACATACCATTGCATCGAGTACCTCATTGTAGCTATATACAGTCCCATAAACATATTTCAGGACAAGACACTAATTTAATTGATTCTTCAAATAGCAGAGTTAATCTAGAGCCAACCCCCCTCCTCCCAAATCCACACAAAAATAAATAAATAATAATGATGATGAAAAATAAATGAACACAAACATGCACACATAAATGTCTTGGATAATTCATACCTCATCTGCTTGGCTGGCAGAGAAGATACATCAACCCCAGCTGATATTAATCTATCTCTTGTAAATAAATATCTGTTAGTATCTGTGTTAGCACACGGCAAATTGTTCTCCTTGTACAAAGCCTCATCCTTGGCCCGTTTCTTGCATAATGTCGAGAAGCGGTTCTTCACAGCATTGTCGGTTCTGATTTCCAATTGTGGTAGAAGTTGTCATACACAATAGTACATAATATGCCACAAAGAAACTCCCATTCATCCACATTGTAATGAACCAATATGTTTTCACTTGTACACCAATGTATTATAGAAATACCAGATCGAGAAAACTTCCCCTGCCCCGGCCCCAACTAAGGACAAAATGGATCACGTAGGATTAGTTGAGTAACTTGAGTTCAATTGGGAAAAAGCTGTAAACAGCTGTGAGGTCTGATTGAAACCAAACTTTCAAGAACCATGCAATGTTGAATCACTTCTCTGCATTTATGGTGCAGATCTATAGATATGCTAGCATAATTTTGAAGAATAAAGTACCTGCCAGCAACAACCTTTGCAATCTCAGTCCATCTATTTCCCATAATCTTCTGAGCCTATTAATTGACCAAGAATAAAAGCAGAACCTTAGGGCAACATTTTCTAGCAGGACATGTAATGCTTAGTTACCTTAGTATATGACACACCAAAAGATGTGAATATTCAATTCTAATAGTAAGTTGGATTGTAGCTTACCTTTACTTACAAACAAACAAACAAACAAACAAACAAACAAACGACAAAGCCTTTAGTCCCAAACGAGTTGAGTTAGGCTAGAGATGGAACCCAATAAATTGGTTTTCATTTCCATGAGAATGGCTGAATTTTCACGCTAGCTTGCCAAGCCTATCACAACCCTCATTTTCTTGACTTGGGAGAGGCAATGTAAAAAAAACAACGTTGGCTCGCTTACCTTTCTTCTGGAACTAAACTGTAATTTGGAGAGACTGTTGCACTGTACACGTGCATAAATCAAATTCAGCCAATCCCGGAAAGGAAGAGGGTTGTGATAGGCTTGACAAACCAACGTAAATTTCAGCCAATCTTATGGAAATGAAATCCAGTACGGGTTTCATTTCTAACCTACCCCAACTTGTTTGGGACAAAGGCTTTGTTGTTGTTGTTGTTGTTGTTGTTGTTGGAGAGACTGTTGCACTGCACACATGCATAGATCAAATTAATACCTCACATAAAAGCATGTCCTCTTCAGCTGACCAGCCTCCTTTCTTGCACTCAGAATTCAAGCAAGTGTACCACCTGTTACTCCGGTTAAAATTTCCTTGTTATTTCATAAGAAGATCAACTTTGAGCCTTAAAATTCCAACTTAAAAATGGAGGTCCCCACTAGATTGCTTATATTGGAATCTGCAACTTTTTTAATCCACCCAAGTATTTCAATTTTAGAGCAGACTACCCTAATAAAAGCTTCACCAATTCATACTTTCAAGCTTCACCAGCCTCGTTTCGGCCAAAATCACAATTCAATTATACACAGCAGTTAAACACAAGCAAAGGCTGACAAAAGATACGGCAAAGTTTTGGTCAAACCATGCTATTATTGATACAATCAGTGCCTACACTACAATAACATTTTAGCATGCAACTAAAATCTGACAAGACAATTCAACATACCTTCGACGGCATTGCCGACTGGTCTTATCCTTAAATTTAGCTGAAATACATGTCCAGCTGAAATTTCAAATCAAAATTTACAATTAAGTTACAGCTAAAGTTTCAAAATTGATAATATAAATAAAGGGTAACTATATATTAGAATAAAAGAAAGGACAATAGAAGAAATCAACACTGACTTGTTTGTTCCATGAAGTGCAATCTGCTCCCGAAGTAGATCATCCTCCTATAAGAAATTAACATGAGAACAAAAGGATAATCCTTCAGAATTGTTTTTGTATAAAAAAAAGGCATACAGCAATAATCACATGACAAATCATCATGATTAGGAGGGGCAATGTCAACAGGTGCATAACATGCAGTAGTTAACATTAAATACAGTACCATATGTCATAAAAATCTAACAGAAATGTAATGTTGTTACTAACCATGATTGTTTGAAATTGTAGGAAAGAATGAATATTGAATGGCAGAAAAACATTCTTAGTGACCAGCCTAATAATAACCATGTTGAAAACATTCGAAGGTATGAAAGCAAGGAATTTCTAAGACAGTGCTGAGAGAGTAATTAAATGAATCACCTATGGTCTATGGAGCATGAGAAATTGAGATCTCTGCTTTGCAATTGTCTGATTTACAAAAACACAGAAAGGATATTCCTAGGAATTAAGCGATCAGTATTCAGTATAATACAACTTTTTTAATTTATTAGATGATTGAATTTTACTCAAATTTGTATAGCTTGAAGACTAATTGACCGAATTCAGCATTTATGAAGGTGATGCCACGAGTTATACAATAGGAAAAGGGGATATCGGCTCACAGATAACCACTTCCAATAGAGAGAAAAATAATAAAAAACATACAAATTCTTAGGTACCATTACTATTGTTTCTTTCTAAAGGTCTTGAACTCAACAACTAACGAATTAAACATGTAGCAATCGTTGCTAATGAAAGAGATGAACACAACGACCAACGATTCGACAAAAATATTAACAATATCAAACCTGAGGTGTCCAGGTAACTACGTGGCGATCCTTCTTCAGGGGAGCGCCTGAGCTAGAAGCCGGAGCTACATCGGATCGCTTCGTCGCCATTCCCCACCACCCACATTCTACGAACGAAAAGAGATCAGATTCAGAACTGGAATCGGATAGCAGTGGTACGTAGAAACGGATTAACTTGGTAGGTGGGTTGTTTGTTAGGGTTTTGTTCGCAAGGCGCGAATTTGAGGGTTTCAAAAAATGGAGAATAGAACAGAGAGGGATAGAGAAAGGAAGAAAGAGATGGGGAATAAATTGAGTGGGACGAAAGTGGGGGAAATTAAAAAGTTGGCGTCAGCTCTTGTGAATTGTGAGTTGTAAACGAGTGCGTCTTTAAAAGCGAAGAAAACATTGTCATGGTTACTTTTTCCTCTTTTGGTGATAACGAGAGAATTAATTAGATCGAATGAAGTGTGAACAGAAAGCAGTGAAAGTAGCTTTTCGTTTGCGGATTCTCTACACGTTGAAATGGTGTAGTTATCCGTGTGCACTATAATTAACTGCGCCACTGGATCAATCACGGTATTAAATTTTATAATATAAATCATATCATGTAATTTGATAAGGTTCAAATTATCAAATGTGATATAATACGAATAAACTAAAATTATATTGGTACTTCTATAACATCATTAATATATAAAAATATTATAAATTTACAATTAAATATAAAATTGATTTTTAATGAATAATATGGGGAATAGGGCATAGGGGTATCCGTCCGTATAATTTGACAAATTTCACTAAAATTAACTGCGCCACTCGATCAATCACAGTATTAAATTTCGTAATTCAAATCATATCATATAATTTGATACGGTTCAAATGTGATATAATAAGAACAAACTAAAATTATATGGGTACTTTATTACATCATGAATATATAAAAAATTATAAATTTACAATTAAATATAAAATTGAATTTTAATGAATAATATGGGGAAAAAGGGGTATCCGTCCGTAATAATGTCACAAATTTAAGATATAATTCATGGAGGTAAAAAATTATAATATTTGAAAACTTATCATGGGATCAGGTACCAACAAATAAGAGGTAAATTTTTCTTTAGAAAACAAAGATGATTGCATCAAAAGTAAATTCTCAAACATCAGTTCTCAACCACTTAATTATACAAAAAATAAATTAAAAATATATATTAACATAATATATAAATGCATTACTAATTATATAAATCAAAATTAGCGCTTTAAGACATTTTTAAATATTTCATTCTTAAATCTTAAACTTATTTGATTTCGATTCTAGGAGTGCGAGAGAAGAACAACGGTGCTACTCTACTAAAAACGAGTTATCTTACTATTTTCTATACTAAAAGAGTAAAAGTGTGTCTGTTAGATAAATATGATTTAAAGAAAGAATTAAACGGCTATTTCGAGAGCAATTCTCCAACATTGAGATACCGTTAATTAATACTTCTTTATCATTACTTCAAAAAAATTCTGCTATTAATTGACGGAAGAAGTTAATTGAGTGACTAATGCTTTCATAATTTTTTTGCATAGAAGGAAACTTTTTAAACTTTCACACATTTGGCATGTTTAATTATTTGGAAACACGCGATTTTTAATAGAGTTGGCAAATCGGGCGGGTCGGGCGGGTCGGGTCAATTTGACTTCAAAAGATTATCGGGTCACGGGTCTGATCAGGTCGAGCCGGATCGGGTCTCGGGTCATCACTTGTTGGCATTTGTCGGGTTTCGGGTCTTTCGAGTTCGAGTCGGGTCGGGTTTAAATTATCTACTTTCGGGTATTTGTCGGGTTTCGAGTCTTTCGGGTTCGGATCGGGTCGGATTTCAATTATCTCGTTTCGGGTATTTTCGGGTTTCGGGTCTTTCGGGTTGGGCGAGTCGAGTCAGTTTGACTTCAAAAGATTATCGGGTTACGAGTCTAATCAGGTCGGGCCGAGTCGATTCTCGGGTCATCACGCATTGGCATTTGTTGGATTTCGGATCTTTCGGGTTCGAGTCGAGTCGGGTTTAAATTATCTAGTTTCAGTACATGCCTTTATTTTGATTCTGCCTTATATCTGGTACAGTACCTGATTTGATAAGTTGATGTCAAGAGTTTATTCTAGTCAAGATATGTACTAGTACAATATTAATTGATAGGTTGATATCGGTTTGATAAGGCCAAATAATCTAGTCGGAGTTTATTCTGGTTTGTTAAGTTGATCTCGGATCATCTCAGATTGCGGGTCATGTCGGGTCGGCAGGTAATGTGATCTCGGGTCATGTCGGGTTTCGGGTCATGTCCGTCCAGGTCGAATCGGGTACTGGGTCATCTGATCTCGGGTCTTTTCGGGTTTCAAGTCATATCAAATCAGGTCGGGTCGGGTCGGGTATCGGGTCATTTGTTGTCGGGTCTTTTCGAGTTTCGTGTCATATCAAATCAAGTCGGGTCGGGTATCAGGTCATCTGTTGTCGGATCTTTTCGGGTTTCGGGTCATATCGAATCAGGTCGGGTCGGGTCGGGTATTGGGTCATCTATTGTCGGATCATTTTTTAATTTCAAATCATATCGAGTTAGTCCGAGTCGGATGGATTTGTCGGGTCGGGTCAGGTTCTGCCACCTCTACGATTTTATGTGGTTTCAAAGTGCACCAATTCAATTGTAGTGATAAATGTAGACATGTAGTATCTTTATCGCCATATTTCATTGAAGAAGCACTAATAACAATAATTACAAATTACAATGATGATGATGATGATGTGATTATTATTATTATCATCATTATTATTATTATTATTATTATTATTATTATTATTATTATTATTATTATTATTATTATTATTGTTATTATTGTTATTATTATGGTAATTATATAATTTAAGTAAGGAAATCTTATACATTTTATCATGACCCAATATATTTCCATTGTTTATTTCTCATGATTCATTTCTAAAATCGATTGATTTATTAAAAGATACTAATAAATAAATTCTGAAATTGGAAACTCTAACTCGAAACTTAAATCAAAGATTTTATTGATTTATTTTGAAATTACAAGTATGTAACATGACATGATATTATCTTATGTAATGACTTAATTATATATACTGTTATATTACTATTACTATTATTATTGTTGTTGTTGTTGTGAATAATGATAATGATGATGACCATGATGATGATCATAATGATGATAATTTATAATGTCATTATTGTTAATATTACCTTGGTCATAATTAGTTTATATTATTTGCATTGCTTATGTATGTTAATGTGATATTTTAATGTATTTTTTATTTATTTACTTACTCAATCAAATATAAATAACTTTGTAATTTAATTCTTCAATGTAATATAGTGATAAAGGATACCACACGTCTACATCTATCATGACAATTAAATTGGAGCATAGGGAAGCCACATAAAATCAATTGTTTAGAAATAATTTAATAAACCATCCAATTTAATATGTTAACATGTTTCCTTCTGTGCAGTGATAAAGGAAAGTATTTAAACTATTATAGGTAAAACTGGTATTAGAAATAAAAAAGGGAGCTGACATTTATACGTCGATATATGTGTATTATGTATATTAGATGAGCTGTTATATATGTTGTTTTGTACTGAAAAGAAAAATTATACATATTAAACGAATTGTTATGCATATTAAGTTAAATAAATAAATATCGATATCTTCATTGATACCTCATCGTTATACATGTTAGACGAGTTGTTATAAATGTTAGAAAAAATGTAAAGCATGTTAGATAAATTATTATACATGTCTAAAATATATAATTTTTTTTAGTACAAAAATAATATACACAACGATCGTTTAACATACATAACGATCATGATCGGTGAAACATTTTTCAGAAAAAAAAATTCTCACTGCTCTTTGTGTTCGATATTTTGCTCGAAATAGCCGCACCCTAAGTAAAAAAGTATATAAGCGAAGATCGACAATGACACTTTGCTTGAAGACGCACAAAATATTTTATTGACCTATTCTATTACACCTACTAGCACTATATATATGTCTTGTTTGGTAAGCTAAATGCTAACTCATGCTTTCCATCATTTTGCAAGTATGGATTTGTATTTATTTAATTCCACGCTCCACCTTGCATTGATCAAACCAAACAACCATAAAAAATTGTCTCGCTCGTGAATAAAATGTATTCCTTCGCATGGGGGTTTTGAAACATGATTTCTTTCAAAATGAAAATGCCCTCCGCGCCAAAAAAAGAAAAGAAAAGAATATTCCATTACCTCCAATTTCAATACACGCTTCAGCACAGCAATTTTAACTTAAAGAAATTTGTGAGCGTATTTCAAAATTTCTAGTTTATGTGACCTAGGTAGCTTAAGAATTTGCTGAATTAATTGCTGTTCATTAATGACGATCGCCAGATGCGACGTGTTAATCTATTTGGTGAATCATTTCCCAGTGCTGCATTACGGATAGTTAGGAGTGCAAGAAATATTCGTAGTTCGTGGTTCGTTTGTGTTCGATTCGTCAAAAATTTATTATGAACTCGTTCGTTAAATAACGAATCGATCTTAAACTTGACTCAGCTCGTTCGACTCGTTTGCACCCCTATCACATGGTCGCTGCGTCTTTCCTTCTCGTTTGAAGAAATGAATATTCTCTGTTTCACATTTGGCGCTTAGCTGAGGTAGTTAAAAAATATCACTTTATTTAGCCATTTAGGGGCTCCTTACTGGGGGTGCACAAAATACTCGTGATTCGCTCGTGTTCGGATCGCTAACAACTCGTTCGTTAATAACTCGAGTGTTAACGAGCCGAGCCGAGCCAGCTCGTTAGTAAACGAGCCGATCTCGAGCTGTGACAAGCTCGGCTCGTTTAAGTATCGAGACTTTAACGAGTTAATCTGAACCGTCGAATTGATTACCACCATCTCTAAATAGATCATTACCATAGAAAATTTTCATAATTTTATAATTTTATTATCTTTTTTTAATTATTTTGTCATTTTTTTCTTGCAAACAAGCTACAAACGAGCCAGCTCGAGTTGAGAGTTTCAGCTCGAGCGAGCTGGAGCGAACTCGACCTCGGCTCGTTTACACCCCTACTCCTTACTAGTATAGTGAATTTAACATGTTTCTCCGGAAGTGAAAGAGCAATGTGGGAGGACTTGCTGGATATTTTTTGTCTTTTAAATAAATAATTACAAAATTATTGAATGATAATACTAATTAATTGAGCAATATTAACTGAAGGGTAAATAAGAAACAAGTTGTACACTTGAGGGATAAATTAGAAATTTTAAAGAATAGATAAAGAAATAAGAAATTGAGAGAGTTAAGGGGTATATAGAAAATTAAGCCTTCAAACTATGCATGATAATAATGCATTAAAACATAAGAATGTTAATTTTAAAACGAAACAATAATAAAATAATAATAATAATAATAATAATAAAACAGAAAATGCTAATTCTATGATTGTTGTACTTGTATGCAGTGATAATTGATAAGACTGCATGAGTGTTTGTAAGATGTACTAAAGAATAACCTAATTAAGACAGATTAAGGACAAGAATTGGCTCATTAAAATAATCAATACCTCCTGGTTTACTGCGGACATAAATAACAGAGCTCTCTTTTGACCATTAAAAGACAGATTAAGGAAATCTGTGAAAGTATTGACCATTTGACCACCTCGCACCAGAGTCCGGATTCTATTTACGAGATCCGGATCATGCATTCATTACAGAGATTCGCACGAATCTCAAAACTTTATGAACGGGCCAGATTCACATGAAATAGTTGTTGTGACTTGTGATGTAGAAGATCTGAATTCCTCGCACCATGGGGTTCTCTGCGCCACTAGAGGCCATCACATCACACGGTGTTGCTACACTACTGGTAAACGTGGGTTTGCTAAAAGCCCAAAACAAACGCAACTCTCATCCGAGTATGCACTTATCTCGGCCACTCAAATCGTCTATCAAATATTAGTTGGTACTTAGTACGATTTGATGTCTTTATTATCAAGATCGTTTTGAAATAATTGTCTTAGTGAGAATATAATGGCAGCTTTAAATTAGAACGTTAATGTTAAGTGAAATAACGATTCAAGATGAAGAAGAGCATGTCAATGTTATAAGACTCGGAGAAGAAAATCAAAATCTGGTTTACTGTTATTTTTACACTTTTTTTACGTTCTTTTCTGTTCTTTCCTCCTCAGCCTTTCTCCTTTCTTTTTTCTTTTTTTTTTCCTTTTTCCTTTGTTTCTTTTTCTTTTCCTTCTTTTTCCTCTTCTTTAATTTTCACTTACATATCTAATGATCAATTTGAGGATTTAGACCCTCAATTTTTTTTCAAAAATAAAAAAAAGTAGTAGCTAGCCTAAGCAACAAAAATGGTGCATTATACTGCCACAGATAATGCATGAGCATGTCACGCACGACTGCACGAGTAATTATGCAAACGAGATCTTCTACCGCGCGGCACCGTCACTGTGCGTGCCGCGCAGCAAATCTCGGCCTTTAATTTGCATCTAGATTCGTGCAAGCTAAACTTTATAATATCAGACCCCCCCTGAATCAAATCTGGGCCGTCCGTAGCTGACAGCGCAGTAAATCTGGGCGGTCCGTCGGTACCGCGCGGTAGAGGATTCGCTCTCGTAATTATGGGCCCATCCACCGACCTCTGCTCTGAATTCTGAAATAAGAAAATTGAACTTCCACTTTCCAGAGTCCAGACTGTGCTTTAAGCCACTTAGGATGCTCAGCTGCTCCGTATCCTTATTTCCAGAAATGATTAGTAACTTTCAAATTTTTAATGAACAACTTCTGTAGCGGCGCTGTAACAGTTACTATACGGAACATCGATGAGAATTCAAAAAAACTGATCATTTTTAATTACTGAATAGCAATTAAGGTATTCCACAAAATGCGAATTCAGCTGCTCTCCGGTTGAACCAAATTCATACTTTTTTTTACCTGTGAACCAAATTTACATCTTCAAAACTCTTGTACAACTAGTCGTCCCAATTTTTATTTTAGACAGTTACACTCTAGACAATTTTATTTGTCACAATTCATCCTCTAATTGTTAAATTTAAAAATCGTTTCTTATGTTCTCTGCGTGTTTCTTCTTTCATTCATACCGTTACATCAACAGTTCTTTTATTAAAAAAAGGTTTAAATATTTTTTTAATAAAAAGAGTTCTTAATTTTTAGATGAAATAGAAAGAACTGTACTAGTGATATCCTTTTTAAAAAAGGAACGGTATCTGTGATATTGTTCCTTAATATATATTATAACTTCGCTCTTATGTAAAAAAAATCTGAAACTAAAGAGCGGTACTTAGTTTCAGAATTTCCCGTGGCAAAAAAAAAAAAAAAGAATTGTCACATAAAATTCTGAAAACCAAAAGAACGATATGTCTGATACTGTTTTCTTGTTTTCCTAATCTATGCTATGATTGTATATTTGTATGGGAGGATATTCCTTTGACATTTTGTAAAGAAATTATATTTGTGATACCGTTCATGTTATTTCATCTAAAAATCAAACATTTTCTTTTTTTTATACAAAATATTTAAAGCTTTTTCATTAATGAAAAAAGGCTGGTTACATTAAGCATCTACCTATGGATAACTAATAACTTGTGTTGTGATGAAAATATTCCTACACCTAATATTAATTTTAGTTATCTTATTTAAATTACACTTTGTCAATTTGATGTATCAGAAATTCAGAATATTAAATATTTGAATCGCATGCTTAGCACGTATGATGTTGAATTTCGCTTTTCTAATAAACGCAAGTTCAAATTCTGCAAAAAGATACTTAAAAAATAATAGATGTCCAAATAACGAAACTCTTTATATCAACTTTATATCAAAGAATATTAAAATATTTATATTTGAATCATGAATGAGATTTAAATGGACAGGATATAACTGCCCTGTCGCCCTCTCAGGGGCAGGGCCTGGCAGGTGCCATAGTTTTGATGTGAATTCTGGTCTGCCCGTCTGGGGCGATTCACAATTTGGAATTCCAAAACCGATAGGAGTTCAGATATTGGTGGGGGAGATATCTATGTTACTCGGATACTTCAAATAACTTACTGCACTCGTATCCGATACATGCCGCACTCGTATCCGATACGATTCGCATACGATACTTCACATGATAATGAGAGTGCATTTTCTAATTATTGCTTCCTCATGTTGTCGTAAGGTTGAAGTCACTTTCCATCAAAAAAATATATTACCCATGCATCTTATTCTCTCTTATGTATAATAAAAGTTTTTATTATATATATATTCACATGTATATTATTTTTCAATGTATTAAATTACTTTTTTAATTAAAATTTAATATATATTTAGTCGCATCCGTATCTAAATTTTTTTTTTAAATTGCCATATCACAACACCTATATTGTATCGGATACGATACTCGCACCCGCACTCGTACAACATAGAGAGATATAGTCGCTGGATCATTAATATGTAAGCAAAGTGGCAAACACAGTTTATTAATTACAGTCAAATCAACATAATGTTATTTCCTGAGAAACTATCAAAAAGTTCTCACAGTTACATTTTAACAAGTAACGATCACATATATAAAAGCAAGTATGTCTGCTTTTAATAATTTATGCAACATATTATAATGCTCTTTTGCCACATAGTTTGTCTGCATGACTGAATGGCAGCGAGTGCTAATGGCACTCTTGTATATGTCAGGGTAAGCAACAGCCATGTATTTCTGTAAAGCATTGTTTTTCTTAGAAGCCTCAGTAAGCATAGACTAGGCAGCTTTCCTTGTAATTATTTTGTCTTCTCCACACAAAAAAAAATGACACATGGTGCAGCAATTGGTAGATATGTTCTTTAAGTTAATGCTCCTATCAAATCAACTAGAGCTTCTTCTGAGGCTGTTAAGGTTGGATTTGTTTTTCAACATTCATGTTTAACAGAATATTGATCCAAGTCCTTAATGGTGAAGTGTGGGATTTGGTTCTCTAGTAAGAATAGATCAATTAAAATTATCTTCCTGTCGAGCGGGTCAGATCTAGATCCTCCATCAGCATTCTGAAGTTCTCTTTCTAAGGGTTATTTGATGATGGAACAGCCATAAAGGAACGTCGTGACTCTTCTCTGCTCTCTTTATTTTCTTCAAGACTTCATGGGCTGATGTTGTGATGTAGCGATTCGAGAATCAGCTTGAATTAGTAAGATGATGTAATTTGATAGATCTGATAGCATGGAGTGTTGGATTTTTGAGGAAATAACACCCAATCGCCTTATCGTTCTTGAATGCCGCAATGTTTTACTCTTGTCTCAGTCTCAGAGCTAGACATCTCTCTTTCTGTGTTTGAGAGGTCTTTGTGAACTGAGAAAAATTATTTGCTGTAGAGTAGTAAGCAAGATAGGATCTCAAATAATACTTTGCTTAGGCTTATATGAAAATCAGAAATTAAAACCTTGTGTTGGTTGCTGATACTCCTTGTTTCCCTGAAGGGAAGTTGCAGTTCTTTGTTTCAGCAAGGCTCTCATAGTAACTTTTTTCATTTTTTTATTTCGTTCAGTCCGGCTCCAATCAGTGTTTATCCCATAATTCTTATGCTAGGACGGTACCGATAATAACCCGACCATTGCTTATTCCTAATCACTTATCTGTAATTCTACAATAATTGTACAGATGGAGAGTTGTTATATTGAATTGTAACTTCAGCAAACTGAGCCGAAACATGTTCTAGCCCAACTCTGTATGTATACTCTAGAAATGAGGAGGCCATACCAAAAAACCAAAGAACATGACAAAATTAGTTGTACAGGCATCTAGGTTTGAACTTCTAATTTATTCAGAAAGAAGGATCACACATACAGAGAGTACATGTACATTCAAATAACCGTTAAATACAAGGACAAGCACAAAATCTATGGATATGTACAGGCCCGATCTAATAGGTCCTGACATATCTAGTCAGCAGTGAGATACTCAAATTACATACAACATATAGAAAGGAAAAAAAATCTTATTAAACAGGACTAGTATCAGTCCAAAAAAACAGTACAGACCAGCAACTATTACAGTGTTAAGAAAAAAATCTGCTACAAAAAACCAGCTACGTACAAATTAGGCAGAGAATTTGACTCCTTCGTCGTCAGCTGAACTGCCCTTGAATATTACTGCTTTTCCCTTCTGCTCGAGCAACTTAAGTGCTCGCATTAATACACCTCTGTCAATTCCAGCAAGGTCTGAACATGTGCAGGATAAAAAAATAAATCTCCATTCAAAAAAATATTGAGCAACATATTTGAACATACAAGAATTTGGAATAACAAAAATCACAATTTTATCTCCTATGAGGGATTAGCATGCACCGCTTATCTTATAGGCATTTCAAGTTTTCAACTAAAAGGATACACCTAATAATTGCCCCATGTTCTGTCATAAGACCAAAACTAAGCATAATTCCAACAGGTATTGCTAGTCTTCTAGCAAATAGAAGGCCTTAACAGGGAAGTATACATCCATACCACAACTGATCGATCAACTAAAGGAACACAACATGGTACATGGATATTATGTATCCAATAAAGTGCACAGAAAGACTAACTTCAGAACAAGGGTTTACCAGTTCCACGGGTTTCAAATCCTGAGCGAATGTCTTCAACAGTCATTACACCATCTTCTAGCCCATTATCTTTAACCTAATCAAAAGCATACAAAATTTGATAAATAAATCAAACTAATTCTAATGAACAGAATTTTAGTCAAAAAAAAAAAAAAAAATCTAATGAACAGAACTGCACCTTGAACCAAATTAGTCACCTAAATTTTGACTTGTTCCCCATAGGTCATGGAACTATTACTTGTCTCAGTTAGGCTTCCTTATAAATACAACTAATAGTGTACCAACATGGACCACTTGTGCTGACATGATATATCTTTTTTACTGACTTATGGCAATTTTTCCTTGCGCGGACCACCTTTTTCATGACATGACCATACTTTTTCTTTTGTGGATAGAGATGTCACTGTTAGTTCTTGGATGGATAGGCGACAAACTGATTCAATTGGAACAATTTAGAAGCTGACAACTTCATGTTCATTGACCAATTTGTTACAATGGAGAAAGTTTAATGACGTCTGGTTGAATTTACCTGATGTATTTAAGACAATTTCACATCATTGATCATTCCAAATTTCCACTCAACCTAATTCAACCGGACAGCCCAAACATACACAGATCAAAACAAGACATGAACTCACTAGAACAAGGCCGCTACTAGCTACTAGTTCATGTGCACTAGTATATCATGATACAAGCTTCTCTGACAGAGATTAATCAGACATAACCCAACAAACAGCATAAAACGTACAAATCTGAGAATATAATCAGCCCAATCTTGAATTCTCATCCAAAGAATTAGGCATTTCTTATGGCCTTTGTCCATCCACTCAGCACGCCCTGAAAGAAATATATGAATTAGCATCACAAAGGTGCTACAATCATTGAGAGAACTACTAAATATGAGACAAAAAAATTCAAACTTTAAAAAAAATTATATATCAATTACTAACCATCATGAACCAAGGCAGAAAGAAATGCCACCTTAGCTTCATGAGATAAAGATCCTACAATCAAACCAACAAATTCAAACTTCTAATATTTTTTCCGAATGCACAAGTACAAAGACACCCTAGTCACACTAGACAAAAAGGCACCTTTTAGTAAAATTAGGTATGAATCCAAATTAAACACATATGAACCCAAAAAACCGAGAAAGAAACCAAAGCACTGGCTCTAATAGAATAATAAATAATACTAAACTGGTGCAAAATTTGACTGCTATAACTCTGTGCCAAAATAATTATCTTAGAAATATTGATCAGTGTTCATACTTTCAATTACAGGATTGGAAAATAGTGGAAAATCTTCTTCTAAAGAAATTATGAAAATCTTTTGATTTCTACAGAAATCGAGAATCAAATCCTTCCAGAGCTGCACTTGCTTCTCACGTGTTTCTTTTGCAGGCTGCAGACTGAAAATAAATGCTAGTATAAACGAAAACACCGAAAACATAATTCTTTCAATTGAGAAATCAGAAACAACTAATGACAATAATTGATTACGTGAAATAAGGTGGATAATTGAAGAATGGAGGCAGCTTAAACTCGCCCGATTTCTGCATCTGCAAGAACTATTATACCCTGTAAAATAACATTTCTTGATCAAGTTCAGTCTAATTAGAGACTACTAAAGGCAGAAATGAGAGAAGTAGACGACCCAACACCTTTTCTAATCCAATCATGTGTCATATTTATTAGTAAACTGCAAAGTCAAGTAGACCAACAACCTTTGAAAAAAATTTACCATCTTAAAATTGTTTAGTTATCCTCCAATATCTTGTAACATTAATTTGTTTTCCTGCAGTATAATTAGTTCTAACACAATATTCAGAATAAAAACTAATAACACAATGCCTTCTCATCCAAAGGTCAATAACTGAATATGCTGCACAAATATGACACAATTGGCAATAGTTAATTATACAGGCTGAGGTTAAGAGTCACCTGATTATGATGAATGTGCACCATAAAGTATGATAGAAATTTTAAATTAAATCCTATGTCATGCGATTTTGATTTTGTTCTTTCCACTACTTCCATTTGATGAGTGGCTTATAATAGGAGGTAAAACAAATAGGTGTGCATCGCTGTAATAATTCACAATACTCACAACAGCACAGAATTGAACGATGGTGTAAAATAGAGCAATCCCAATTAGTAGGCATGAGTGAAGCCTGTATTCAAGAGGAATCTACAGCAGCACACACATAGTATGTTATATATTGATAGAAGGGTAAAACCCTAGTTCTGGCATGAAGTAAAAAGGGCCAAAATAAGCACCCAAAATTCGAATCAAGCTATGTAAGATACATTAGAGTTCTAATTCCGCCGTAAACTCGAATCAGACCCACATGAGAGTTTGATCAGCCATTATTAATGACAATTGTGTTCAAACCGAATCAAAAACTAAGAAAGAGAAGAGAAGAGAAATACCCAATTTGAAAAATCGCGCGAATGGGGAGCTCAAGCTGCCTTCTTCGTTGATGGCAGCGGCACATGCACGGCCAAGGCGAGGGACGGTCTCTCTCTTTCGCTCTTTTTGTCGTCGTGACTCGTGAAGAGCGGAGACATGAGATGAGTGGGATTGGAGGTGGTCGCACCAAAACTGGGCTGCAGAATACTGGCCTGTTGGGCCTAATCTTTACAATGGAAATATTTGGAAAATTGGGCCCTTGGAAATATTACCAATTATGCAAGTGCACGGAAGGCAATACCTTTTCTTTTTTCTGTTCTGATTACCTTTTTTCGGCAAAATGATAATAAAAGAATATTTTTTTATTTGTCCAAAATTTTCATAAAAAGTATTATTTGGATCAATTACATGTGTTGTTGATTATTATCAATACTATAATTTGAGCAATACTATTGTATTTTGCAAAACACATATTTTGTAATTTTGTATCATTAAATTTTGGGTTCTTTGCAATAAAAATAATTTTGACAAAAAATCCAACGGCATCAAATTACAAAACGGATGCTTTGCGAAAAATAATAGCCTTGCTTAGACCTGTCAAACATTCAAAACGTTCACGGAAGAGAGCTCTTACGTTTAATGTTTCGTTTAAGGGACGAAAATTTTGTTTGTTACGTTTAACGTTTCATTTAATATACGTAAAAAAATTATGTTCCGTGTAATGTTTCGTTTGAGTTAAACGTTACAAACGTTAAAAAAGTTAATTTTTTTTTCCATTTATAACATAGCAACAACATCAATTTTTTTTTTGTTTATAACACTCCAGACATCACAAAATTGCAAGCAAGTTGAACATAAAATTGAAACATAATTTGAAACGTAGTGAAACATACAAATACATCCTGACATCCATACAAGATGCATCCTAACATTCATAATACAAGATACAACACTAATTAAACAAGTAAATAAGTAGTTTGAAACTTAGAGCACATTAACTCTTTGAACTCAACTCAGATCTTAACCTATCTTCTCAGAGTAGTACCAATCTCAACCAATGGCAAAATATTTAATGAAACACATTGATCATCACTGAAGGTCACATGTTAAGATCTAAGGAGCCAAAGAGTTAATAAACTCCAGGCTTCAAGCATATAACACAACTTAAATAACTACATAACATCAACTAACCAAACTGTCAAGCACAACACAGGGAGAAAGAAGAGATAACTAATAGGTACCTTAAATCTCCTTCGATCTCAAAGATTTGCTCCCTTTCCTCTATCTCTCTTCTCTTCTTTCTTTTGTTCTCTGTCTCAATCTCTTTTTTCTTAATCTTTTTTTCTTTCTATCTTTCTGACCTTTCCCCCTTCTAATTCCATGCATATAAGCAACGATTCTATTAGAATCATGATTGCTTTGTGTTCCCTGCTGCTGGAACTGAGGAGACGAGACCCAAGACAACGATTTTGTCACCGTGCCTCTCAGAAACCTAGCTATCTCGATACCTTTCAAGCAATCGGCCATAGGGCTAAGGCAATAGTACACTGCAAGCATGGAAACTCGATTAGGGATCGTTGAACAGGAATCAACAACCTCACAAGTCACAAGGCATAATCGAGATAATATAGCAAGGATTTCCAGAGGAAACGGCGAAGCAATGATGGCTATGGGTCTTAAGGGGTACAGATTTAGCTTGCCATCGTCACTCTTGGGTCGACAAGGCAGGACAATTCATTGCCATGGGCAGTGTGAAAGAGAGAGACAGAGAGAAAGATGAGGCGTGCGAGAGAAGAAGGAGAAAGGGGGCGGCGTAATCACAGGGGTTGTTCCCTTTTAACCCTAAACCTTCTCGTTATATCCGTTAGAGAACCTCTGCAATCTAACATATTCGAGCAGGATGCAATGTTATACGTAAAAACGCAAAAATGGGCTTTGACGTTTTCGTTTCGTTTACCCACGTAAATCCCGGCCCATTTTCGTTTCTGTTTCGCCAGCCCAAACGTAAAAAATATCTGTTTTGTTTCTGTTTCAGCAACAACGAAACGGAACGGAAAAACGGAAAACGTTCTACCGTTGATAATTTTAGTTAATTTTGATTTATCATCGAATTAGGCTAATAAAAATGTCATTTTCGTGGAGAATTTTGTATTAATTTTATTTGGCACTTTTATTATTTTATCATTTTGCTATGCTTATCAACGATGAGAGAGAGCTTGCATGAATTTCTATGCATATGCAATTATGCATTGCTCGTTTGCTTCAAAATCCGTGCAGTCTCAATCTTAGAAAATCCCATACAAACCTATAGCACATATCCGCACACGATGCAAAAGGTTATTAATTGCACAACGGAGGTAAATCAGGGGTGGAGCTGCATAAATGGTGATCAGCTAATTCACTTTAGAAAATAAATTCAAAATTGATCATGTAATTAGAAAAAAATTTTAAATAAGAGAATTATAATTTGAATCTTTTTTAAAATATTCATAATTTTGAATCACCGTGAAAAAAAATCAAAATGTTGAACCATCCTGAAAATTTTTCTGAATCCGCCCCTGCGGTAAATGCTGACACTTATTATTTTTTAAGATAAAACTACGACCCAAGCTTCAAACTTCCAATATTAGTAAGGAATATTTCAATTTTACTTGAGAAGATTCAAATTCTTTCATTATATCTTCAAAATCTTAACCACTCATCAATTCTGTTTTATTCTCAACTCCACATTTTACTTCTTGATAAGTGGATAAGATATGAAGACATGATAAAAGCACAAAATAAAAGCATTTGAACTGTCCTCATTTTAAAATTCCAATAAAAAGCTTCTCTTTCCGATTTTGAATGCCACATCTCAAATGAAGAGCAAGAGCAAATGCATAATGCAACACTTGTGTGCACAAATGAAGAGCAAGAGTGAATGCAGAATGCAACACTTGTGTGCACTTGATTTTAAAATTGTAAACTTAAATGGTCTATAAGTAACTTCTAAATAATCCTGAAAATCTTTTTATGATGTTGCAACCATAATAGTTCTTTCTATGTAAGAAAATGAGAATAAGAAATTCACATTATTCCTTGTTTGATTGGGTTCGATTATAAATCTTGAGGTCCATTTCCAATAAAATGACTCATAATTTATGACAATAATATCAATTTTACAGTAACAAAACCTGCATCCAAACACTAGACGAGACTATTCAATTATACTACACACAATAAGTCGATTATAAGTCGACTATTCAATTATACTACACACAATAATATATTTGTTCTAGATCTGTCTAACGTGGATAACGATCACGAAAAATGATCGTTTTGTTAATCATTTTGTTTAATTAACGATTAAGAAATTATGTTTCGTTAATTATTTCGTTAAAGAAAATGATCAAAACGATCGAAACGAAACATAACGATCAAACTCATTCTCTTCGCTCTTCATTCATCTTTTCTCTCATCACACTAAAGCAAACCAGTAACTGGTGGTGAATGATTCTAATCATACATCATAATCAAATCATTCATCTCCTCATTCGAGCAATCAATCATCTCATCTCTCATCATCATCTCTCAACATAGTGTATTTCTCTAAAATCAAAACAATTCTAATCATACACAATCACAAACGAAACTACGAAACAAACAATCAGAAGCAATATGTTTTTGTTAACAGTTTCGTTATTTAAACGAAAGAAATTTCTTTGATTGTAATCGTTTCATTTGTTACGAAACGAAACAAAATACAATTAAACGACCGATCATTGACAGACCCTAATTTCTTCTCTCTACTCCCTTACCACATCCTAATTCCTATTTGCAAATAGCACGCCATAGTATTTTACGTAATAACTTGTTTCTCTTCGATAATAAATTACTATAACATTGTTTACTGACAAGAGGATAATCTGAATTATTTAAACCATAACTAATTTTTTTTCTTTGAGATAACATGCTTGCTTAATTCAATATTCTATATTGCAGAAGAATAAAGAGAATAAAAGGTTGGCATCACATGGGACATATTAAGCAAAGGCTAATGAACAGTTAGACTTTGCTGTTTGTTTGTGTTAATTAAGTAATTAGGTAACGACTTTGGCCGCCGTCTCATGTGACCCCAAAGAAACTTTTTTGTCTGACCCATAAAAAATCAGAATTACATTTTGATTCTGGTTTCAAAAATTTGACAGTCATGATCTATTTTTCTGCATCAACGTTCACGCTGCAAAAAAACAAAAAATGATTATGTATGGTGCAAAACTTCAAATCCGCATTCACGTCTGAACGCCGCGTCTGAACGTTACGTTGAGGCAACGTTGTGAACGCTACGTCTGGACGAACGTTCAAACACGGCGCTCGGACGTGAACGTATATTTCAAATTACTTGGTAACTTTTTTGTTTTGTCAACTTAAGTGACCTCGATTTCTGAATGCATGCATTTAGAAAACACATCTGAACGTGAATGTAGAATAATAGAATCATGACTGTCAAATTTTTGAAACTAGAGTCGTAAATACTATTCTTATTTTTTTAAAGTCGAACTAAAAAAATCCCCCCAAAGCATCCTCCTAATCTATATAATATTTTTTTTTTTTGAGAACGAATCTATATATAAATATTTACTAATTAATACTCTCGATAACATGGCTACTCTGTCTCCTCTTTTCCCCATCCTTATCTCATGAACGATTGATTGTGGCACGTTCAGTGCAGATCGGCAACGAGTCATTCCAGGGTTGAAATATTATTATTATTATTATTATTATTATTATTATTATTATTATTATTATTATTGTTGTTGTTATTATTATTTATTTATTTATTTTGGGGGGAGGGGGTTGTTAAATTCTCCGATAAAAGTATAGCTACATAATAACTTCAATTTTACATAAATATTTTTTTATCAAACGTCACATGGGGAGAAATATCCTATTAGATATGCAATATATGTTTACCCAAAATAATATATATAATGTCAATACACCGAAGAAACACATTTATGAAAATCACATATTTACTAGGTTTCAAGAAAAGAAATCACATATTTACTACTATTAGTGTACTCTACGAAATAGACCTATTTGACATAATAAAGGATTTTTTTAACCTATGAAACACATGATATTTATGACTTCCTAGATCTCCAGAGCCTATCTATGAAGCATATATATGCCTCACATCTATTTTCAGTTTAGAAATTTAAATAAGTATTTGAAATATCTTTAAGAACACATCAACATTCCTTCTCTAAAGTCAAGTAAAACACCTGAATACATACTATTAACTTTATTGCTTGCCTAGAAAAAATAATTTGGTGTCGTTTTAAAATTTTCATTGAAGCGCGTTAAATATTGAGCATTGCAAATGTTGAATATATCATTTGATAAACAAATTAAACTTGTATCAAATTTGATCATTATTCCATGTCAATAATATGCATGGAGTAATATGTTAACACAGTTTGCACGATCAAGTTGGGCAAAAACGGAGATGATTACAAACTTCATTATATGAAGAGAGAGATGCTGAAGAATATTTCAAGACGAGGAACAATCAACAGTGCAATCAATTAGAGAGATTCTACAAGAAAGAAGAACTTGATTTTCTCACGAAAGGAGTTAAAGCAGGGAAATGAGGCTCCTCCCTAGTGCTCCATCAACTAAACAACATAATTAGGAACTAATATGTACATTTAAATTACCTTTTAAATTACGAATAATGGAAATACTATTTCAATCAATGAAATTTGAGAGCCAAAAGCTGAGTTTTTTCTCAAAAAAAAAATATGCCTGGAGTTTAAGAAGCGTTATAGTAGTTACATTTCAAAATTACAAAATCACTATATCTCATGCATTACGTACTTCAAAATCATTAAATTAAATCATTATCAATCAATCAATCATTATAAAGTCCGATTTTTTACACAAAATAGTTTCACTCTTCGCATGGATGTGGCCTCTGCACATGCACATGCAACAGAGGAACCAGATCACTGATCACTGCAAAAAAAAATTGAATTTGTATTTGCATGTTCGATTGATTAGAATAATGTCTCTCTGTTAATGATTAGAACAGTAAAAGAAAGTAGTTATGTTGGTCACTTCCTTTGTACTTGCTCTGTTATTATTTTATCATTTCATAAAATAAACTTTTGAATTGCTGACAATTTTATCATTTTGTAGCCTTCTTTTCTCTCAGAAAATCTTTTAGTAGGCTTCTTTTATAATCATAAGTCATAACTCTTATACATTATTGATATGATTCTAAGTTTCTAACCGATAAGATTCCGAAATAAATTAATTGTGAGTTACGTACTCTTAAGAAGTTGCTCTTTTGTTTTGTCTTTTTATTTTATTTTATTTCTGGCGATTAATTGCAGAATCACACAACTCCGTTTTAATGTTTTTGATATTTATCATTAATTTTACTATTAAAATTTTGAAATACATCAATTTGATTACTAATTTACTATTATTATCATATAGATTCTTAGACTTTTAAAGGAATCAATCTAATCCTTAAAATGTCTAGCTGGTCTTAGAGAGAACAAATAAATATTAATTTGACATATTGATAACAATATATTTGTAATTAAGAAATGCCTCCCTTGTACCTACATGACAAATTACAACCTAGTGCCTAAAATCAGCATATATTCATGATAATTAATAATTCGGATATATGTTCAGATCAATCAGTTTATTGTTCAACTCAATCGTTTTAATTATACAATATAAATTAATTAATATGTTTTATACATTAATTAATATTGTGGAACTTATATTCAACTAATAAATCAATTATACATATCCATTTTGTATTGTATCAACTATTACATAAATATAATATTGAAATTAAATATTAATCTGTATCAAACAACTATTATACCACATTCCATCAATATTTTTTTCTATAAGTTAATGCATATTAATTGCACAAATTTTGACAAAATGCTGATTAGATTGTTCTAAGCTCTTAATAATTAAGTTGTGCTTATGGTCAGTGACCACTAATTGTACACTCATAAAATTGCCCAAGAATTAGGTGTCGGTTAGTCACATGCCATGTCTCAAGGACAAAAAAAAATGCTGTGTTAGTGCTTAGTGTTAAAGTCTTCAAATCTCAAAAATATATTAAGAATAATTTTATAAGATATCATATTCGGTGAGATATTAGATGGTGATAAATTTGAGAAATTCATATTATCTGAAAGAGAAATTACTGACCGTTTTCTAATTCTCAATGCTGTTACAACGAATTACTCTGCTCATACAGTATTTGTTACAGCGTTGCTACAATATTCACTCAGAAAAACTGTCCATTTCCATCTGAAAATTACTGATCATTTCAGAGGATACGAATTCAAATTTGAAACCTTATGTTTATCCACCTATTTTTTAAGAAGCTTCTATTATAAATTAGCCCTCGGATTACCAGACAAGTGCTTCCAAGCTATAACTACATTCCACTGAGTAACATAAAAATATTTTTTAGATTACATTTTCATACGAAAAAAATATAATTATTACGTTCTTTTTTCAATACACAAAATTAACACTGTGCACAAAGCCAAAAACAGAGAGAGGGGAAAAATTATCTACTACCCCTTACACTAATTGAAATTGTGGCGATCAGTCCATGGCCAATAGGCGCTGTTCTCTTCAACTCCACACAATAAACTACTAAAGCTTCCTTCATTGAATCCAATTTCTGGTTTTGGTCTTTTCATCTCCAAATTTGGAGAATTTTCCATGAAATAGTTAAGATTTTGGGTCCTAACTGAGGGATAAAATGGCAAACCATGGTGAGAATTGGTGATGGTTTTCTCTGATGACATTTCTAGATTGATCTCTGAGCTTGTGTTGCTCATGTTTGTCAAAGAGGCCTCTGTTTCTTTGTTCAGGTTTATGAGCTCTGTTCCTTCTCTTCCTTTCAGTGCCATAATCTGTTTGTATATTCAGATAGACAAAATTTGTTAATCCTTAAGAGTAATTTTTATATAATAAAAGTATTTTGCCTAAAGGGCATATGATAGAGGCATGAATTATAAAATATAAGAACATATTTTGTAGTACTTAAAGTTATTATTATAACTTAAAAAAAGCCATCAACAAAAAAAAACATGTTTTCAGTAAAAAAAATTGCACATGCAATGTGAAGAATCACAAATTTTGCTCATTGCATAACTTTACATAGACGTAAGCAATTGATGAACTATTTTACAAACAACTTTTTCTTTCTTCTAAAATTGCAAGAAATTTTGATTTAGTAAGAATTGTATAATATTCCCTAAGATAATATTTTAGTAATTTATACTGAACGTAATATATGCATATAAGATTTTTTTGCAAACGTAATTTTATGATATATTTTTATTTATGAAATTGCATTTAACCTTCGGCCTCAGTGATGATATCACAAAATGATAATTTAAACACACTCTTTCTCATCTGTTTTTCTTCCATCTTATATTTAAAATGTAATATAGATCGATCTGGAAAAAAAAAGTTACGTCTCTAAAAAAAATATAATTCTAAAATAAATTGTGGATTCATTAAACAGTGTACATAACATAACCCCAAAGAACAAAGCATCTTTTCTCTTTCAAAAGCTGTCTATGAGAAAGCAACCCCAATCATAGAATGTCCTTGTAAAGGTTAGGTCACAATCATACTTCACCTTTTCAAAAAAACATCATTTACAAATAAAAAAGTAACGACCAGAGTACTTGATTTTTTTTTTTTCTGAAAGCCTGGAGGCACAGAGTACTTGATCTAAAAGCCCCAAGTTCCCTACACTAATATATTTTTTTTAAGTAAATATTATAAAGCACATGAAGTAAATACAGTACCAGGCCATTGACCTGAAAATGTTACATGCTATCAATATCAAGTACAATAAACCAATCTATGTCACAATTGCTCCAATTAATGGGAATTATTTCTGCAGTAGTTTTAGTCTTTTTATGTAAAATATTGACATTGAGCATATTGACAATAGTTCAAAATTCATTAGAGTCGAAAAATCAAATTATGTTATGTCATTCATCACTTAAGTTAAGTAGAAACATATAAATAAGTTCAATGTAATTTTAAAAATTATCCAGTTATCAATAAACTAATTTGAATGCTTAATTAGTTCTATATATTAACTAATTCTAATGATCATGGCACTGAATTATATACACAATACATGTGATGGAAAGCAAATCGTATGGTTTAATTTTTTTTAGTTTGAAAAACTTAATTTCATGGTGGATCTCATGATTATTAAATAAATTATTGTACAATACTTATGTTTTAGATAAAATTTATGCAAAATGAGTTATTATAGGAAAGAGGGTTATAATGTGTCTACTTTTGTGTCTTCATTATATCGTTAAAATCCACATCACATTTTTATGGATCTAAATCGATTTTTATTGATTTAATGAATTGTGTAGATTTGAAGACAAAAAAAAATGAAGACATTATAACCCTCTTCTATTGTAAGACTTTTTTTTCTCAGAATTCTGTCTATTCCTCACAAAATTTTCTTAGAAAATGAAGCTAAAGGTTTTTCTCAAAAAAGAAAAGAAAATGAAGCTAAAGGAGGAACAACGTGAAAAATAATCTAATAGTAATTACTGAAGTGTACAGCATTTAAACTAAGCTATCAATAAAATGCCTACTGGGACGTATAATTTTCTCAGTGTAATTGGATTATTAAGGAACATAATTGTAAAAAATGAATACATCACATTTTTCTTATGAGAGAAGATATTAAGAGATCTAGCTTACACAGGTAGAAGCCAGTGTCAACAAGATAAATATGTAACATGCACCAAATATTACATATAAAACAAACTACTTGCTAGTCATGCATGGTCTTATCATGATATGTAAGTATGTAACAGATAGATCAACCAGATGAAGGAAATTAAATTTAAGTATAAAGAAATAAAAATGGTATATGGAATTAAATTACCTCAGATTGAAGTTTTTTGTTCTGAGCAACTAGAGACTCATTCTCACTCCTAACAGCTTCAAACTGTCTCTTAAGAGCATCATAATCTCTCTCTAGCTGTTTGGTCTTAGACCTAGCTCTCCTATTCTGAAACCAAATTGCAACTTGTCTCGGTTTCAAACCGAGCGCCCTTGCTAATTGAACCTTCCTCTCCGGTTCAAGCTTGTTCCCGATCTCAAAGCTCTTCTCTAATGTTCTCACTTGCTCTATGCTCAGTCTCTTTTTCTTCTCTCCTTGCTGAAGTGAACCGTCGTCGTCAGAGAATTCTTCGTCCGGCTCAGAGATGGAGCTCCAGTTGCGTGTAAGGGGAGATGTGTGGAGGCTGGGGTTACATGGGTTGATTTGGGAATGAAGAAGGTCTCGGTCTTCTTCGTTGGGTACGTGTGTTTGCATTTGTAGGAAGAAGCTTGAAGGGAAGCTCATCTCATTGCAAGACATCTTTGATGTGTTTTGAATTTAGAATTTTGTGTATTCCATTGATGTTGAGATGTTATTTGAGAGAAAGAGAAAGGGAGAGAGATAGAGAGATGGAGATCTGGAAGTAGGTAGTGGTGTGGGAATGGAAATTGTAAATGTTTATTGTTTGTGATGGAAAAAAGCAGTGAAGTCTTTTGATTTATTAAATATTTTTATTTTTTTTGTTATAAACAAATGAAGTTTGTTTCTGATATTTCAGAAATGGTCAAATTTACAGTGGATCAAGAACAACAGTAAATTCCATGAACAATTTTAACACACAGATTTTTTTTTTTTTTTTTGTCTGAGAGTCGGTACCCTGACTTTGATCCAGCCCAGAAATTTAGGCTTATTAACAGGATGCAATCGTTACAAGAACACATGACATGAGATAACAGACTTGAACCAAACTGTTATATGAATAGCAGCCATCCAGCCATATATCATATATGCATAATGCATATATCATGTGTTTCCTTCACCCACGTTAGCAAAACAAATAAAAAATATAAATTGTTGCAAGTGGTTTTTTACCAGTAACATGTCACATAAGCTGTAGCCAGCGTGTCAGTATTACCTGCCACAAAAGTTGATAATAATACAATATCTATATAAGAAATGGTATACATATGGTGACAGGTGACTTGCTATACTATTATGCACAAAGAATTTAACGTATGAGACCTCATGCATGCTTCCAAAAGAAAGGAGGTGAGAGAACACTGATCCCTGGCCCGGTTTGAGCCATCAACCAAAAGAAAACACATGACCTTGTACTCTATGCTGCTTGTACCGGTCTGTTATGCCAGTGAGGATATGGTCTGTCAGAAAATGCTTGGAGAATTTTCAATTGTACTGATGCATTTATGTCATGAAGTTTTCTTGTCAGTATACTTTGATTTCAGGACAAAAACTTGAAAGTATGCTCTCTTTAGAAGAAATCATGAAACTATATATTACCATGTAACTAAACAAGTGCTTTGTACCCATTTAGTTGCTCGTAACCATATTACTACAGATATAATTTGAAAATAATTTCTTTGTTTATATTATATATGCAACTATAAAATTAGGACGTTTTACAGAAGAAAATTGAATTCTGTGAATAATCCACAAATAATTCAGAGACGCTCAGGATTATTCCAGAAATTTGAATTGTTTAATTCGCCGATTCATTTGGGAGATGCTGAAAACAAAAAATTTGATGAATCAGCATGTTAATTACTATTCTCGCAATAAACTAAGTGGTACAAGTTCAGTGCGGATTTAGACTATTTTTAAGAGTAGCACAACAATAGAATAATTAGTAAATATTTAATAAAAAAATACAACAAATAACAAGCTTAACATAAAAAGTCATTTCTTTAAGCCACATAATTGTACTATTACAAAATACATAATTTTTTCATAAATCTAATCTTTGTTTTGATAATTGCACTAATAACTTTTTCCCACGCCCAAGAAAAAATGACAAAAAAGTGATCTGATTTATTGAAATTAGCATAAAAATAACAACAAATAAAGTATGACTATAATAACAAAAAAAATCAAAAACTACACATGATAAAAGAATAATAGATATAATACAATCTTTCTTATTTTTTAGTTAATTTATTATTATTTATTGTACATAATTGTATTTTTATAAAGTTCAATGTTGCTTGAGCTTTTAGGATTTCGTGGAGTCCGAAAGAATTTCTAGAAATTATTTATTAGTTATTTCATGCTAAATCACCCATATTTGTAAAATATTTTGCAATCCGTATGATTATTTGTCCTTTTTAACTTCTTAGAAATGAAAAAATTATGGTAAAAGACACCAATAAAAATCCAAGAAGCATTGAGCGAGCAATATAGTAAAGTAAGTTTATAATAATGATAATTATTAATTGAGAACTAAAAACTATGTAAATTAAATAGAATTTAGTAAAATTTAAACTCACATTTTTTTAGAATCTAATATGAGTCCAAAATACGTTGTATTTAAAGAATATACAACAAAATTTCATATTTTTGGAGAAAAGAAACAGAAGTGTAATTGAGTGACAAATAAAATCTGAGAGTATTATAATGCATTCAATATATATATATATATACACACATTCATTCATGTCAACTCTTCTGCCTCTATTTTTTATGTTGTGGATTATAATGGAATTTCTTTGAAAACAAAGTATGCATAAACTCACGTTAAAAGTGTCTCAACGAAAGCCCACACGCATCATCAATTCATCATTGAAGCTCAGGCACTGAAGCACAAAAGCAATTTAATTTGCGTAAAATATTATTTTTAATAATATAAACTGAGGTGTTTAATAACTAACTTGGAGATTTAACTGTACATGTTAGTTAGAAACTGATTTTGAGAAAGCCCAATAAAGGGGCGATGATATTCACACCACAATTTATTATATTAACACCACTATCTTTAAATATTTTGTTTGTGAGACGAGTTTACCCTCCCTTAAATATCTCTGAAAATTACTATGACTGTTCATTATCTAATTAATTTCGGTAATTCAATTTTTTTTCTTTCATTCTTTAAACCATTCCAAACAGACGTCTAAGAATACAAACTCCCAACTTACATAAAAAAAGAAACAAATTATATCTTCTTCTTATTGTTGTTATATTAATATTATTAATAATAGAGTGAGCATTCTATGGACAAAAATTTTAAAACAAAAATAAATTACAATCATTTGATTATTATCAATAATTTTACACTTAAGTTAATTTTATCGTCAATAGTAATACAATCAAATCAATTTTGTCCATAAAAATAGCCTTAATAATAGTATTATCATTGTTATATTATTAGTAGTATTTATTGTACAAAGCAGTTAAAGGACTGCACTTTCTATTTTTGTAAACACATTGTTTAAAATGCACTCACATGAATCGCATATGCGTCCGCTTATTCTTGTGTAATTTGAGACCACATGCATAAGTGTATGTACATGCATAATTAGCAGTGCATTACAGTTTTTGAAATTTATATCGTATTAAGCTTATAAAATTAATTATAAGGCACATTTTATTTAACTGACCTAAATTGTGTTGGTTTCTTGTCATAGTATTTTATTTTGAATTGGGATTCATTAAATAATTCTATTTAGTACATATGTTCTAAGATTTTTTTTTCAAATACATATCCGCATGTTGAACTACATATGCATTCGCATACTTACGAAGTGACCGTGCAACATCTAATCTGATTTTAATATCGTTGTGATTCATACATAAAATGACGTGTACTAATTATGCTCAACATTATAATATTCAATTAAAATTTGTTTCTTTCAATCTAGTTTGTTCTCCCGTTGGCTGCTGCTCCATGAATAGAATTTTATATTATTTTGTTTTTAAGGAAAACAGAGAAAACCTAATAGTTATGAAAACATAGTCAAATAACACCACACCTTCAAATTTAGATTTCGTGTAATTTTAGTGTCCTTTGCTATTTCTTCAAAAAACCATTACCTTCAGAATGCTGCAAAATTTATATAGTCTTGATGGCTTTTTTAAAACATGAAACGATGTTTAAATTGCATCAAATGAAATTTAATTAATTTATAAATTTATTAAAACATTTTTTATTTTTTTATTTTTAACAATTTTTATAATTTTTTTAAAATATCATGATCAAAATTATCAAACTTTAAGTTGTGAAATGATCCTCCAGCTGAAAAATAATGTTTGCACTACTGATGCACTTGACAACGCGGATTTATGCCTCTCTAGATATTAATAAACGCAGCCCAAAACAAAAAGCCCAATGTGGTTATAGGCATGTTTAGGGCTTTAGGCCCATCATTTAGCTCAATCCACTATGAGCAGACACAGGAATTTATGTCACAGGAAAGAAATAAAGTTAAATTATGTGAAACTATCTTTGTTCTACGTCAACGAAATTTTTTTCTCTTTTGTCTGATTCGTATCGTGTTTAATAAGACGTGTACGAATAAGACTTATTTATTAATTTATTGAGTATGAATATGGGTAAAGTTTTTTTTTATAGCTAAACAGATAAGGATACGGATAAGAGCTATTTCGTATCTGTTATCCTATACGATAAATAAAATAGTATATATAAATATAATAAATATGTATAGTCTACTTTAAAATCTGTAAAATAGTTAATCTATTAGAAATTTAAGTTTTTTAGGAGATCATTTAATTATTTGTCCTCTTCTCGATAAAACTCTTAATTTTCAACAAAATATTAATTTTTGTATGTTGGATTCTACCGAAATTAATTTCATCCAACTAATTATTTATTTAATTTTATCATCCTCTCATTTAATTCTTTTATAAAACTGTAAGTATAATTCTCTAGTCTAATATTATACATCATTTTTCTCTCGTTAATGTATATGCACTACTTGCTCACGTGTTGCGCTTGCGTGCATGAAAAATATTAATTTTAGGTGTATTTGTGTAAATATGATTTATTTATAAAACTGAAAAATATTATATTAATAATATCTGTATCGTTCGTTTACCCTATAATTTTAACGAATAAGTCAAATTTTAATGGGTAATGATAGAGTATGAATAAGAGTAATTTCAAACGGGTACAAATACAGAAATTACTCCACCTGATCTGTATCGTAGCTATTGACACCTCAATTTGTTCTTTAAAAAACTATCAGTATAATTATAATCCTAGTCTAATATTTCAGATTATGCATTATTTTCCTCTCGTTAATGTATATGCACTACTTGCTCACGTGTTGTACTTGTGTGCATGAAAATATTAATTTTAGATGTATTTGTGTAAATATGATTTATTTATAAAACTGAAAAATATTATATTAATAATACTTGTATCGTTTTGTACCCTATAATTTTAACGAATAAGTCAAATTTTAACGAATAAAGATAAAGTACGGACAAAAGTAATTTCAAATAAGTACGTATACGAAAATAACTCTACCTGATTAGTATCGTACCCATTGACATCGCTAATTATGCTTTCCAGCTTACGAATTTTGATTTTTGGAGAAGCAAACCTTCGATTTCGATAAACAAGGCCACAAGTCCTGTTGCATTTTATTTGGAAGACAATAATATAGTAGTTGGCTAGTTGCCAACAATACCTCTTCATAATGTTGATCGTGATCAAGCTTTACAAAAAATGAACTTCAAACTCCGTCTAAATTGTGCAACCATATGAATTAAATACTCTCTGACATTAAAATTTCGAATAAAAAATGATTTATTTTTTTGTGGATAATTAAACAGATTGAACGTCATAATACGATCAAATTTTGTTATATGTAAGGGTGTGTTTTATAATTTTTGTGCAACCATTTGTGTGTTTTATAATTTTTGGCTGTTTAGAAATATCTAAGATGAATGGAATTGAAAATTTTTTGTGCAACTTGAACTGAAGGACTTCAAAATAAAATTATAGTGATTGTTCCAAATGCTCTTAATCTTGATAATTAGCATAAATATCAATTAACCAATAAAAGATTATTGTGGAATAAATTATGACAATCTTTATGAAACCAATATGATAAGGAGTTATCACTTTAATGACATAGATGAAGAATAGAGACTATAATATTCGCTTAATCTTATCTGGAAATTTTTGGCACGAGATTTTTTCGTTTTTTCGATATGAGAAATGTGTATTTTCTGCTCAGAGGTATGCTTTCATATTTTCACTAAAAATCAAAACATTAAACTGTTGAAAATATTTTACCGTATAATCCCACGAATTTATCAAGTGGAAGTAAAATTTATTATTTTATTATTTGGTTCGCTAAGTGGCTTTGATTTGTTTTCCTGATTAGTATTCTCTACCGCATTGGAAATTCTAACCATGATATGAAAAAAGGACATTTACCACGTTACTCGTCACCATCAACTTTCTCTTGCTCTTATTATTCTTTTTAAAGAAAGAAATCTTGAAGTATTTGCGAAGCAATAACTTTTTGGTTTGAGAAGTAAGAATCAAGATTTGAGGCCTAGAGAAAGCCTCGTCTCGTCTAGTCGTCTCAGTATACCATGTGGGGACTCGAATCTGCTGTAGCGCAGTAGTTCGCTACAGCAGATGGACAGTCTCGATCGATCGTCAATTTCGCAATCGATCGTCAGCGATAGAAATCAGATATGCTTTTATACTTTGACACGAATGTTAATGCAATCAGTAAAAATGTTACGCTACACCATTCCGCGCAGCACTAGATCTGATTCCTCCATTTGGACCCCATCATAACATAACAACAGAGTTGGATTTGAAGAATAGTAGAGTACCTAACGATATAGGAGGCTTCGTAAGTGGACCACTTGTATAGGAGGGCCCATTATCAGATAAATAAATAAATAAATTCGTTTCCTCTGTTTTCCTTAATTTATTATCTTACGTTGCTGGGAAAAGTGAATGTCAACAGCTCTTTACCTTTTCATTAAGTTTCTTCACGGTAATTTCACTAGAGCTTATGACTAAGCTAATTTAAATTGCTATTTTTAATAAGTACAATCGAGGTTGGAATCTCAAACGAACCTAGTATGTATGAACTCGCCTTGTTAAGAACACGAGTAGAATCAGTTCGTTTGAAATGATCAGCTCGAGAATGTTGTCTCGTTTTCGTTTAGTTCAAATTAGCTCGGACTTGTTTCTTTTGAATGAAATCTAGGAGTGCAAACGGATCGAATACGGACGGATAATAGCGTTAACGTATCCGTATTCGCTATTATTTTTCGGATACGGATACAAAATCAAATAGTTTCGGATACGAATACGGATTCAGATAGTTTCGGATACGGATACGGATTCGGATAGTTTCGGATACGGATACGGATACGGATTCGGATAGTTTCGGATACGGATACAGTCAGATAGTTTCGGGTACGGATATACCCGAATACAGATTCGGATAGTTTCGGATACGGATACGAATGAATGATAAATGGATACGGATACGAATCAGATAATAAACGAATACGAACACAAATACGAATATAATTCGAATAATTAAATGTAATGAGTAAATTATGAAAATCATTAATATATCGTTATTCAATAATAATTTTAAATTATATTATAAAATAAATTTAATGAAATAATTAAAATGTTGCAATGAATAGTGTATTTATAATTTATTTTCTAATATTATAAATAATTGACAATTAAATAATTAATTTACTTAGCTATAAAAAAGAAACATAAATACAATGAATTCAAGAATTATCTGAATCCGTATCCGTATTCAGTTCAAAATTCGAAACCGTATTCGTATCCATATCCTTATCCAAAAATATCCGATATCTGTTAAAATCTGAATCCGAATCCGAATCCGAATCTAGATAATCGAATAAATATCCGATCCGATTGCCTCCTTACTTTTGACTCGTTTACAAAAATATCTTAAGATTTACAATTATATAATATAAGAGTTAAGAATCTTGAGATTAACGACTATTTGAATGCACAATTAGCTGCCATTTAACTAATTAATTGGCTGAGTTGAGACGAGCCGAGTTGATACTAACTCGAACTCATTATATTAAATAAACGAGCTGGCTAGTTCTCTCATTAACAGGTCGTGCTGGATCGAGTGAGCTAGTTACGACTTATTTTCAAGCAATTTTAAGCGAGTCATGAGCTAAGAATATTTCTTGCATTCCAATTAAGGTGTAGGTTCTTAAGAACCTATTCTTAATAACGCTCAAGACACAAGTTGAAATTTTGATGGTCGCAATATAAAAAATTTTATATAAAAAATAGAAAAATACGAATTTATAAATTAATCTAAATTTTATATAATTTAAGTGCTATATGGTATAACTATTAAAGTTAGGTTATTGCAATGGTTCATTTGACAATTTTTACAATGATTTTTTAAATAAATTCGAATAATTGTTAAAATTTTTAAAGATATAAAAACAATGAAAATGTATTTTTCAACTTAAACTTAATTGGTTTCAAATTTGATTTAATTTAAGTGTCACTTGATATGATCATTAAATTAAGTTGTTGCAAAATTTATGGAAATTTTAGTGTCATTGATTAAATATCAAATGAGGCTAAAAAAAATATAAATTTGAAATAAAATTAATTTATAAATTAAAAAATGTTTATAAACATTTTTAGTTTCATTTTTTTATTCATTTAAAGAAATATTGTCAAAAGTATTGATTTAATCCCCATTCCCCAAAAAAGAGAAAAAAGAGAACAATTTAGCGTTCCTGCTATGGCCCATATGCGTTTAAAGAGAGTATTGTTATCCGTACATAGCATGTGATTGCATCTAACGAAACTAAGATGCAGTCAAAGAGATGGAAAAGTTGAGGTTGAGTGGAACTTACTAATCAATCAAAAGTTGTGATGGCTATGGCATCAAGCCCAATGGGCCCCCAATAGTAGAAAGAAAGTTGAGAGATAATTAGATAAAATAAATGAATAAATAATAAATTTCATTCTTTTCTTGGGATCCATCTCCATTCTCCATTGTCTTCGGAATGGATTTTTCCTACCTCCAGAGATGTGATGGACGATCAGGGGCTGTGCATTAGTACATATATGATGTAACTAGATCTTTTGCCGCGCAACAAAAATAATGTGCGTGCTGCACAACAAATCTCAATATTTGATTTGCGTCGGAATTCGTGCGAACTAAACTTTATAATATCAGACTCTCTGAATCAAATATGAACTGTCCGTAGCCTACAACGCAAAAAATCTGGACCCCTCGTTCCTACTGCGCGGCTGAAGAATTGCTTCCCATGTATGATATATGGTTGCCCACATAGCTTGTAAGAATATATTTTTTTAAGATATGAGTTCCATGAAACAATTCAAATTAAACTGAGAGATGTCTAAAAAATGAATGAAATCTGATGGATGATTAACAAGCTTCTTTTTCATTTGATTGTTGATGGTTAACTGCTTAAAGAAGTCCAATTGAATCAAACATTTATTCTTTTTTTATACTTCAATAACATTATCAATTTGAATGCTACTCAATTTAAGTCGATCTTGTTTGATACAAAATCTTTCTTTATCTCCATATTTGAAAGTTTAATGCAGACTAACTTTTACAGCTCCTGATCAATACATTGTTGAAACTGTTTTTTTTCTTACGAAAAATTAATTTGCATATACATCTTTTTTTTTATCATAAAAGCCCTCTTTATTTGTATATACATCTTAAGTTTAAATTTTATCATTGCATATATTGAGATAGGATATTTTTTAAAACCCAGATATATACTAGAGCAATACTTAAAAATATACCTTTTGTTGGGCACATTTCCATTCCCTGTCGTTCACCATGAAGAAACGCTGTACATAAAATTTGCATGAAATTTTATTTTTGAAACAAAAATGCCTAAATATCAATAATAATTTTTTTATTTGGTGGCTAGAAACAATACTTATTGTGCAAATCACAGTTTTGAAACTCAACAAAAAAAATCTTTGTATATTTAAAGTTGAAGACATAAACCTTCAGCTCTTCCTGTTTTTTAAGAAAAAAGAAAAGAAATATCATTCCATAAACTAACTCTTCCTGTTTCTACTATAATATTTCTTTTATGGAAAGAAAAAGGAATTCCCAACTCTTTTAGCAATACTACGAAATGGAGAGATGATCTCAAACTTACATCAAGGAACAGTGACATTCCATGATACCCAACAGAACCAGATATTGTTGGGAATAGTAAGCTAGACTCAGTTCAAAAAAAGAAAGAAAGAAAATAGAGTAGTTAGTTAGGTAACATATAATAATCTTTTATCATAGCTGGTTTATTTAATCGAATCTGTATCTTCTAGGAGAATGAACAATTTTACTGAAAAAGCACTGTAGTAATGTTGTAGTAATTACTATCCGACAGATAAAAAATACTGTAGCAGCGTTGAGAATCAGAAGACGAACAACTATTATAATTCTAAAAAATATGAATTTTATGTAATCCACATCCAGATCTGATTCCACAAAAGGGAACCTAGCGAAACTTGATATTCTGTGCCTCCATTATGTGGTTGAGTATATTTTATTCCACATATAGTTCATGCACTGTTCATATATTTGTCAGTCTGTTTATTTGTTATGTATACAATCCGTCAACTGAAATAATATTAGTATTAAACTATTTTTTTTACATTTATGTAGATTTATATATAAATTGATTAAAACTCAATAATTGATAATATTTTATATTGAGTAAATAATTGTAGTTAATAATAAAAGCATGATCAATGAATGAACTGCTTATGTTTTCCTTACATGTTCATGTGTATAGAAGAAATCATGTTACTATGGTTAAAATGTATCATACTTTTTATATCAATTTACTCAAGCAATATTTATTGTAAAATTTACAATATGCTATGCATGTTTATTAATTCGAACAAATTATGACTATTGATAAATAGAGAATTCCTCATTAACTCGCATTATGTGAAATTAAACAATTTTTGTTCATATTTAGATATTTTGTAATTAAAACAGTGAAGATAACAACTATATTTTTTGTTTTGAGAACAATATGTTTTAGTTATATTTAAAAAAATATTTACTTGAGATTAAGTATTAATAATACTAATTGAACACTATTGACCATACTAATTTAGTATCTCCTATGTTACAAGCTCAACATAAATCTTTATGGATATGGTGTATTGGTGTATTGGTGTCTTCTACCTCCTAAGGTTATGGTCTGACCAGTGACCAGGAGATGCGACAAATTGTAAAAAATATTAAACATATTTGTTTTTAAAAAAGTATCCAGAAAATTATAAAAATAACGGAATTTGATATTGTATACAAGATTTTGATTTGAAAATATTGGTGAGCAACTTAAATCAAAATTATGAACTCTAGAAAGATATGATTTGAAATATTTGCTCTTTGATTCGAACGTTTTCACAGTAGTCTATCTATATAGTATTTTGATTTGCATACTTCAATTATGATTACAATTATTATAATTAATGCTAGAATCAGCTTCTAAGGCAGAAGCAAAGTCTTCTGTGTTGAAGATCGCAGAAACTCTAAATAATTATATATTTTAAAAAAAGTATGATAATACTGGAGAACAAAATTATTAAAATATTGGAGAGCAAAAACAAAATACTATGAAACAGGAACAAAGAAATGTTTTAAAAAATAATTATTGGAAAACAAAAACAAAATTACTATATAGCTAAATAAATTGAAATTTAAGTTTCTCAATAAATTTTTCATATCAAAATGTTGTAGGAAATTAAATTTCGTGATTTTTAGATATTTCTTGCTATTTTTAGATTTTTTTCTTGTTGCAGCCTACAATATTGCATTTTTCTAAAACAAACGAAAATAGTAAAAAAAATAGCAAAAATGCTCTAAAAATCACAAAATTTAATTTCCTACAATATTTTGATATGAAGAATTTATTGAGCAACTTAAATCTCAATTTATTTTGCTATATATGTATACATAGTACAAAATGAGTGCCATGGTCGTATTATTTTAGCCTTTCTCTCTCTCTTTCTCTCTCTCTCTATATATATATAGTATGGCTAATGTGAAAAACTTTGCACTTCGGTCGAAGTGTGAAAGTTTCACATTTTATAATTTTTGTGTGATCAAAATATAAATTAAAGTTGCTCAATAAATTCTCCATACTTGTAAGAAATCAAATTGTGATTTTAAGAGCTCTCTAGCTATTTTTATATTTTTTTAAAACATCCTTGAAAAAGTATGATTTTTTAATATTAAAGTGAACTATTTTTAAAAAATATTAAAAAATATTTCGAAAGCTCTACAAATCATGAAATTGTTTTCCTACAAGATTTTAGTATGGAGAATTTATTGAGCAACTTAAATTTATATTTTGACCACAAAAATATAAAATATGAAACTTTTGCATTTTCGTCCGAAGTGCATAAGTTTTCACATTAAAAATATATATATTAAAAATAAGCGAGTATTATTTATTGTTGATGCAAATGATCTAGTAATCTAGTGTGGTTATCTATGATGACTTCAGTCAGGTCATGAGTTCAGTCCTCTATGAGCACAAAGGTGAGAATCTTATGAAGAGACATTTAGTAATAGATGCTGGAGTTTTCAGGAATCCTATATATATGGAAATTATTTAATGTTGATTATAATGAAATTTAATATTAGTTACTTAAACTTTATGAATATTATATACTTAATTATACTAATTGTAATATATCTACTATAATTTTTACAAACACAATAGTCTTGAAGCATCTAAAGTTTCCAAAATTTGAGTGGTGAAAATATAATATTTGTGCTTGAAATTTTCGATGGATCATTCATTTGATATCATCTCTCCTATCAATATATCCTTCTAAAAATACAGTATCAAAAGTGATGCTATTTTTCTGAATTAGGAAAATTTGGAAACTTTATATATTTTTTTTCATTGAACATTGAAATGGTCAAAATATTGGAAATTTTTGAAAGCAAGTGAGGGGAATGGAAAAAAAGAAGGGTGAGGAAGATACAAATTAAATTCACGAGACCTACAAAGAGATTTTGTTGAAAAATATAAGATGGAAGAGTAGTTTGTTTCAACTTTTAGGATAGAATAAGGACATTTAACAATTTTCCACTATAAAATGTTCACTAAGGGTGCGTTTGGATCATGTCATGGTTAGTGCAAAAATAGTGCTATCTAGATTAGTGGCTGAAATAGTGGTTACTTTTTGCTATCTAGGTTAGTGCAAAAATAATGCTATCTAGATTAGTGGCTGAAATAGTGGTTACTTTTTGCTATCTAGGTTAGTGCAAAAATAGTGCTAATTTTGTGCTATCTAGGTTAGTGAAAATGTTGTTTGGATTGCACATTTGGAGTAGTGATAGTAAGTTAGTAAAATAATAAATTATTTCAGTTTTTTAACGATAATAATTATAATAAAATATTGAATCAATTTATAATATATAATAATACAATAATAATAAATGATAATAGTAATAAAATAATAAAAATAAAATAATGATAATTACAATAATAATAAAATATTGATAATTACAACAATAATAATAATGATAATATTAATAAAATAATAATGACAATAATAGTAATAAAAAAATAATGATAATTAAAATAATAATAATATTAATAATAAAATAATAATAATGACAATTATAATAATAAAAAATAATGATAATTACAATAACAATAATAAAATAATAATAATGACAATTATAATAATAATAAAATAATGATAATTACAATGATAATAATAAAAATAATAATAAAAATAATAATAATGACAATTAAAATAATAATGACAATAATAATAATAAAATAATGATAATTAAAATAATAATAGTAATAATAAAATAATATTATTGACAATTATAATAATAATAAAATAATGATAATTACAATAATAATAATAAAAATAATAATAATGACAATTATAATAATACTAATAAAATAATAATGATAATTACAATAATAATAATAAAAATAATAATAATGACAATTATAATAATACTAATAAAATAATAATGATAATTACAATAATAATAATAAAAATAATAATAATGACAATTATAATAATACTAATAAAATAATAATGATAATAATAATAATAAAATAATGACAATTAAAATAATAATAAAATAATAAAATAATAATAATGACAATTATAATAATAATAAAATAATGATAATTACAATAATAATAACAAAAATAAAAATAATGACAATTATAAAATACTAATAAAATAATAATGACAATAATAATAATAAATAATGACAATTAAAATAATAATAATAATAATAATAATAATAATAATAATAATAATAATAATAAAATAATAATATTAATGACAATTATAATAATAATAAAATAATGATAATTACAATAATAATAACACACCCGACTGATTAGTGTTGGCAGCAATGGAACAATAGTAACGATAAATAAATAATATAATAAATAATAACAATAATATAATGATATCATAATGATAATATAATAAAGATAATAAAAATAATGATTAATGGCAGCAATGGAATAAAAATATGAAGTTCATATATATTTTAATAATTTCTCTCTCCCTTCTCTCTTCAAAAAATTGCTATTCATGCTAACTCAACAATTTGGATGGGTTAGTGAATTAGTTGCTACTCATGCTATTCACAAATAACAATTTTATGTTTGAATTGCACTTCAATTATGCCTCAAGGCCACTTTTTGTTTTTGGAGGCATAAATATAGTTATGTTGACTAAACAATTTTGTATTAATACCTTTTTAAGACAATAATGATATTTAGCCAACATAATCCCGAATTTAACTTCTTTTGTCTTGGGATCAGTTTTCAACTTAGGTGCCCGTTGGAAATTTGGAAACATAAAGAAGGCCTAAAAAAAGGTATCTCTTATTTAATATGCATTATTATACCACATTTTATGCAACCTAAAACAAGGGTGTGCTTGAAATTTTGATAACGGATTGAGAATCAAATGTTCATTACGTCAAATTTTGATAAAGGTATCTCTTATTTCATTACGTCACATTAATATTAATAAAATTAAAATTAAAAGATAAAACATATATACTTGATTATATATATATATGAGCATGGCTAAAATAATATGCATAGTACATCCCATTTCGTACTATGCATATATATATATAGGTCAATAAATTGAGATTTAAGTTTCTCAATAAATTCTTCATATGAAAATATAGTAGGAAATCAAATTTCGTGATTTTTAGAGCTTTCTTGCTATTTTTTAAATATTTTTTAAAAACAGTCCAGATTTAATACTACAAAAGTGTCATTTCTGGACTGTTTTTAAAAAATAACAAGAAAACTCTAAAAATTACAAAATTTTATTTCCTACAAGATTTTGATATGAAGAATTTATTGAGCAACTTAAATATCAATTTAATGACCAAATTAAATATAAATGACCGCATAGTACGAAATGGGGTGTACTATGCATATTATTTTAGCCATGCTCTATATATATATGAGGACCCTAGCTTTTCTCATATATATATATATATATATATATATATATTAAAGTATATGCGAAAAATATTAGGAACATCTCAATTAATTTTAGTTCGATATTCTTAGAATAGCTATTGTCTAATTATTTTTTAGTGATACCTTGTAAATTTGACTATTTATCATTTTTAGTCATGGCTGTACGTCGGAACAGAGTTCAAAAAATTATAAAATATTTTTATATACATATAATTGAGATGATTTAAGATAATCCAGTAATTTAATATAATTGAAAATTAAAAAATCTAGACACCAACTGATAGAATTGACATGAAAAATATCGTAGAAAAAAAGGTGCAGAATCTCAAAATGGACGAAGTTTTGAGTTATTGCGCCGTGTCTTTGACACATCAACCCAAAACAAGTAGAAATCCAAAACAAAAGAAAAAAAAAAAGAAGTTGCTGCAGAATATGCGAGGTGATGGATGTCGGTACCGCATGGCAAATACTACGCCAATCTGTATCTTTTGTAATTCTGTAGTTGGACTATCTTTATTTCTTATTTCTGAAATTTTCAGTTTTAAAATTGACGTGACAGTTGTTAAATGAGTTTTAGAGATATAGATGAGTTTCTTATTTAACAATTTTGCTCTAGTATTTCTTATTCAGCAACTCTGCTTCAGAGTTTATAAACTCTGATCGTGACTTCATAATTGATTGAAGTTGATCTGACTTTCAATGATCTCTCTTATAATTGGCTGACGTAACAATTAAAAACTCTAATTATAGTTTCAGAAATGTGGAGTCTAGAAACTAACAGTTTTTAAATTGATGTGATAATTATTTAGAAATTTTAAGAATTTGAAGATGCCTTATTTTTTTTTTTTTTTGTTGTTGAAGAAACTGTAGTTAGCTTCTTAATCTGACGCGTGGATGCATGGCCTTTTGTTCATGCATGATAATTGAATTTAAAGAGATAGAGATAGTGTTTGACCAGTCAAAAATAATAATGTATGATTGAGATTTGATTAAGACTTAAAATTGTATTCATTGTATTGACTGGTCTTCAAGTATTTAAGATGGAGACAAAATACAAAATGCAATATTTGGGTGTTTCTCTGTTCCTTAATAACTAGGATTATGTAATTTTTTATTAGAAGCTAATGAAAAACGGCTACCATTTTCACTTGCATCTCTTCTTCACTTTATTTTATCCTCTCTCTCTCCCCTAAAAAAACCGGCTCCGAATCGCCTGCTCGCCAAAGAGATGAGTAGGACTCTGTTCTCTTAGATTTAATCGTTCGTTTAATTTGGACGGTTGTAATTTGATTCAGAGGTTGATATTGTGATATATTAGAGCCATTCGATCAGTTTTGAACGATTCAGATTGAAGAAAATACCGACAAGCAAGAATTTTGACGAGCCGGTGATTTGATGCCAAAAAAACCATATCATTTCACCTTTCCCTTGCAGGGACCATATACTGTAGAAACCAAATGGAATTCCAATATTCAATTAATAAAAATACAAAAATAAAATGTAGACAGGGGATGGGACATGTTGGACCTGGGGTCTTTGAACTCTTAATATATAGAGAGACTTCCACAGACTTACTTCAAAACCAAGCCTCTAGGCAGTTTCACTAGCTCTTGCTCCATTCTGTGTTTTCTCTTATAGCAAAGAACCTATTGTTGGGAGTTCACCATTTTTTATTTGAAGTTAGAGTACTTATACATATAACTTTAATTGGAGGGTATTACAAGTTTATACTTTGGAATTGACACAAAAATGTCGAGCCAACGAAGAAGGATCAGCGACGAAGAGATCCGCGAGCTCATCTTGAAGCTGCAGACTCTCCTTCCCGAGTCGCGTAGGAGGAATGCAAATAGGGTAAGGAACATTAAAATGTATTACTACACTAAGTTATTCCTAACATCAATTAGTTTCTTTGCTTCTTTTTCTATTTGAGTAGAAAGAAATCAAGTCACTATCAACCTACCTTTCTGTTCCTTAACTATTTCTTTTCAGAAAAAGAGAATGTTTCTTTCAATTTAGAGTAAGTTCAGTTGGATATAAATTAACCTAATAAGCTACGTTTCAGTTTTGAAGGTTTTTATTGCAAACTAATCTAGGACTATTAGAATAAAATACATTTCACTTTAGAATGCTTCTGTTGCAAAGTAATCTGAGGTTATTGAATTTGAAATGGTGATTGTCTGAACATAACTTGGCTAAATTGATTGGTCTAAAGACAATTATAGCCTTTGTTTGGTTTTGTGCATGGTCTAATAATTGCACTATATAAACTTGAAACATTATCAGCGAACTCAGTTTTTCTCATGTTTTGTATTAGGGTCCTGTCACATTTCAAACATAAAGGGAAAAAATCATACCGAACATATAATTTAGTCGATATATAAGATTTCAGAATGTTAATTTGACACAGTTAATTACATTGTTAATTTGTATAGACATCAGCATCTAAGCTACTCAAGGAGACATGCAGCTACATAAGGAGCTTACACCGCGAAGTAGCCGATTTGAGCGATCAGCTTTCGGATATAATGGAGACAATGGATGGTGATAATCCTCAAGCTGACATCATAAGAAGTCTCCTTAATTAGGGTTTTGTTAGAGATATGAAGATTGAAGAGATCAAGAAGAGAGAGAGAGAGAGAGAAGAATACTGCCTGGAGAGATAAAAGAGAGGCTTAATTTTAATTAAGTTGTTTCCTTTCCTTTCCTGTTCTGTTTCTCTCATATTTACATATATGTTTAGTGTAATAATATATATCTAACGGGAGATTAATATCTGTTTGATTACATTGATGCCAATGAAAATTAAGATAAAATTTTGTTGTCTTTTGTGACTACTCTGCCAGCTTGACACATTGACTTCTAATTCTTTAACCAGTTTGTATATGTACGTATCCCACTAAAATTTAAAAAATAGAGTTATAGGGAAAGACTTTTTATCCATTGAATAAATTCTCTCTAAGTAGATATATTGCATGGATTGACAATCCTCACACACTCTGTTTCCGAACGTTTGACTAGTTTGTTACAAACCAGATCTTCTAGTGTGCGTGCTGCGCGATAAGTCTCAGTCTTTGATTTGCATCGAGATTCGTGCAAGTTAAACTTTATAATATTAGACCTCTCCTGAATCAAATCTGAGCCGTCCGTAGCCAACAACGCAGAAAATTATGAGCGTCCGTTAATACTGCGCGGCAGAGAATCCGCTTCTAGTTTGTTATGCTTTTTTTTCGAACAATAGATGAGGACTTTGCTCTCAAATTAATATTATTAAATTTTTCCTCAAAAAATATTATTAAATTTGATTTAAATTCTTAGTGCTATTTTTGATTCACTGGGTTTCGAATTCGTGTCTCCTACACGAAAAACATTTCTCTTAGTCACTAAAGTAAGGACCTATGGTTGTTATATTTATATTCTTAAACTATGGTGTTTTTTGTATATTTATTTTCTTTATTTTTTGGAAAGATTTCCTGCATATATAATGACAAAGATTAATTCTACTAAAAATATTTAATCCATTAAGATCAAGTCCACCAAATTGTCTCTCCAATTATTTTTTTAATAATAATAATTTACTTGTTAATTAAGAAAATACAATTGTTAACATTTTAATACTTACATCAATTTTGTAAGATCTGAAGTCGGTAATAATTTTGGTTTCTGGGAGACAATGATGAGGATCATATCATCCAGCATTAAATATTCACAATTTTTTTTCATTCAAATTTCAAATATGCAACCATCCAAATTAATAATAATAATTTATTATCTTTAGCAAAAAAATATAATATGCATTAATTAATAAGAAAACGAGGACACATATGACAAAGTGGTCTTAAACGCTATGATGCACACTATTCAGTCTATTCTCATTTTGAAGAAAAAAACGAAAACAATGCTAAAGTTAACCACATATATGTGGTCAACCAGTGTCAGATTTAGAGATTCAGTTAAGTTCGAACATAATTAAATTCGAATACTGAATTTAAGATTAAATCTCGACACAAATACACTATATTCACTAAATTATCATTAAAATTTTATTTTTCATTACAAAAATCAAATTCAGACACTTATCCAAGCTTGTTCTAAAGTGAATCCGCTATTGTGATCAACAAATTAACGTGATACTTCTATTTCTTACTTTATAGAGTTTTTATTTATTAAGTTGTTACTTTATAGAGAGGTAAACATAAAATTCAAATATAATATGTTTTTTTTTGTAAATTTCAGAAGAAATGTAGAGTCAATTAGCTTGTTTAGTGGAGGCATAAAAGAAGAATTCGTACAGAAAGTCAGAAACGCAGCTGCCATGAGATAACACACCTTGCTTTAGAAATAAATCTGCTTTAAATCTATAATCTTTAAAAAATAGTTGGACTTTAAGTTTTTGTTTTGAGAAAATAGGGTCAAATATGCCAATTTTAATTTGTTAAAAAAATATTAACGAATTTCGAACTTACTATTTCTCATGCAGAGAATATTAATTAATTGTCTGTTAATCACTAGATCAAAAGCCTGTTTACAATCGCACTTCAAGTCTTTTTTTCATGTCAAGCATATGTTATATAATCCATGTAATTTTTTTTTTCTGTTTTCATTTATATTGATAAGATAATCCTCATTAATCAAGCATCTCTCGGTCTATCTTCATTAAAAATTAATGTGTTTGATAAATTCTCCAGACTTAATTGTTTATGTACTCAATTATATATATTAAGCTTGAGAAAAATGTATTATTTCACAATTCTGTCATAATATATTCTATAATTAATTTGCATAAACCAATCTAGTAATCATTTTCACAATAGTTATAGAGATTTAGTGAACCTTCTACATTTTAATGAGCTAAGCAATTTCATGTTTGACAATTTGCAAAACCATTTAACTTAATTATATATATATATTTTATAAGTTGTGTACAGGTTTGTGAGTTTAAGATTGCAAACAAAAGTCAAGAACAAACTAAATTATGCTTAAAATGTGTATCATTAAAAAATAATTAAGTTAATTTGAGGTTAAAGATATTAGAATTGTTCAGCAGAGAACAACTGTTGTTTAATATTGTCAATCATCTGAAAATGAACTAAGAGTTGTAGCAGTTATATACTTTTTATATCGATTTTAAAATGAACTAACAATTGTAATGGTTATAACAATTTCGTGGTTAGTTCATATATCACAATTGTTGTCCAGATTTAATACTACAAAAGTGTCATTTCTGGACTGTTTTTAAAAAATATTTAAAAAATAGCAAGAAAGCTCTAAAAATCACGAAATTTTATTTCCTACAAGATTTTGATATGAAGAATTTATTGAGCAACTTAAATATCAATTTAATGACCAAATTAAATACAAATGGGCGCATAGTACGTTATGGGGGTGTACTATGCATATTATTTTAGCCATGCTCATATAATAATTACAACAATTGTGATATATGAACTAACGGTTGTATAATAGTTACAATGAATGTACTAAACTAAGGAAAGTAAACTAATAGTTATGACGATTGTATTATATAATATATATAGTTTTTTTTTTAGGGGTAGGCGAAGCCTACCAATAATTTTTTATTAAAAATGAAAAAGATATTTACATTGATCGTCTCTTGTACTCCTATTTACATAAGAAAGATTTCTATACTAGCAGTACGCTGTCTATTTTTGTCTTGAAATTGACGAGAAGAGTCTTCTGTTGTGTTCTTTTCATATAGTCCTGATTGTAGCGCAAAATCGAGAATTTCACAGGCCAGCTTGAGACGATGTCAGAGGGAGAGTATTGGTGATCCAGAATGAGGAAAGGTCATCGGTGGTTGTGCAAGATGCCCAAGGGGCGGTGCGGTGCCAAATTTGGGTAACATAAGGACAATGCAGAAAAAGGTGTTCCGTCGTCTCGATTATGGGGTTATGACAAAGAATGCATGGTGGCAAGCTTGTTTCGAAGAGCCGTCCAAACAAAGATTAACACCTTGAGGGGGGCTTTAGTATTCCAAATGTATTTGGTCATATGTGATACGATTTTCGGGTTAATGAGGAATTTGTATGCCGTTCTGAAACTGAAGTGTTCGAAATCTGTCCATTTCCAAGATTTAGTGTCGTCTGAGAGGGTCTTGATTGAAGGTATGATTGTTGGCAGTAGAGTTAAGAGGTTCCTGAGGAAGAATGATGGAAATGACATGATATAGGCGTGGTCAACGTCTTGATGCATGTGAGTCTAGTTGTAATGTGCCTTCACAAATTGTGGGAAGATGGAAGTATGATTGGAGTGGATTTTTCAGAAATAACTTATGAAGTTACAATTATAACAGTTGTACTAAAACTAATAAAAATGAACTAACAGTTATATCGGTTGTATTACTGGTACAATGATTATTTTAATTTAGAAAAATTTAGTTATACGCCACTATATAACATGTTAATTGTTAAAATGGCACTACATATAATAAATTAACTATATGCCATTAAATTTGGAATTGATTTATTTTTATGTCTACTCTTATTTATATTGAATTAAAAAAAAAATTAATTTCTAAATTCCAAAAATACCCTTAGGTCTTTAACAAACTCCATGCAGGCTCATGTTATTAGTTAATATCGATTTCATGCATGACGCACTTCCAATCTCTCAGCGCAATTCACTTCCAAGCATCAGTGGCAGACTCATTTCTTTATTTTATCAAAAAATAATTATACATGTTATGCATAATATGTGTAACAAATCATTTAACATGTATAAAAAATACTTAACATGCATAATTATTGTTCTATACAAAATAACATGCAATTGAACTCGAATAACACGCATAACAACGCGTTTAACATGCATAACGACACACCTTGCTGCACATATTGATTGCGTATCAATAAAGCGTATCGCCGAAATATTTTCCAATTATTATGGTGAGACGGTTGTGCAATTATTCGATCCGTCTTCAATTAATTTTAACGGTCCATTTAAAACGCATTGTTAGCATGCATCGTTGCAATAAAACTGTATAGAGAGAAAAATATACGAAGGGTATATTTTACTGTTGACAACTTGAATACGAATATAAATAAATAATATAATAAGTAATCAAATACAGAAGGCATTTAAAATGGCAACTACTTCGCTTTATCTGATAGCAACAAGAGTACAAGACCAACTAAATTGAGGCATTAAAAGTGGGGAAAAAGAGAAGACGTGATCCGTTTCTTGGGGGTAGAATGGAAATTTTTCATAGACGGTTAAAAGATACAGAAATTAACAGAACGGCTAAAACTATTTAAAAATTTCTTCGATAGTCAAGGACTCAGGTAATACGTTGATTTGTTTGTTTTAATACCATAATTTCTAAACTATGGTCGCAAGTATACAACGGTTCAATTGTAGTACTTAGGCGTCAAATTTGTAGGAACAAGTCGGTTCTAATTTCAGATTCTAATAAATTAATCAAAGTTAGAAAAGATTTCGGAAATGAAGTTGTATTGGTGGTTGATTATCTAAATTAAAAATAGAAATTAAGTTACGCTTTTAATTAAATTATGGATCGTGATTAGAGCTTGTTATGGATACATTTTTTCACAATGTTAATACTTATTTGGTAGTAATTTTCTGAAGTTATATGAAAGTAAGGTTTGCACATTTAGTACAAGGGATATCTTTATATTGGTATCATGTTTAAACTAGAAATGACTCCAACTCTCGGTACTTGATTATATTAGCCTAAACCCTTTAAGATCCATCGTCTTAATTATCTTAAGTCCTTGTAATTTTCCTCACGGTTGGTACAATTTGTTATGACAATTAAGTAAAACCTGCAATCAACAAACGTCACGTTTCGATACTTAGCCTATTGATTACCCTACTTCCTATGATCAAGATTTAATATTCAATTTCTCAATTGCAAATATTAAATTCTAAGATAAGCAATTTGATTAAGATCGCAAATAATTAAAATAGAAAGCAAGTCATAAACAATTCTCTGAAAATATACTAAATCAAATAAGCATACAATATAGTTTCAAGTCATTCCTAACAATACCCTATACAAACTTAGCATGACTAAGAGGCAGAAAACATAAAGTATAAGAGATTTAAAGAAAAGAGAAAGAAAAAGTAGATTAAATCGAACTTATGCGGTGAGTTTGACTTGTCTTCTCTTCTTCTCCTTCTCTTCTTGGCAAGATAACTATTCTAAACCCTCTGTAAACTGGCTAAAAATCGTAAGTTGTGAAATCCAGAAAATATTTATTTATACTTGGAGCAAGGTCCTCAAAATAGAATCCTAGAAACTACAAGTTTTGGTTTTGCGTAGTTCAATTGTGATCACAATAAAAGTTATTGCGGCCGCAATAGACTAGAAATAACTATTGGCTTGAGTGTTAATTCCAGAACTTAAGTGTTTTGCGGCCGCAATATTGATTATTACGGTCGTAATGGACTTGTGTAAGAAACTATAGTCTCTTTGTCTGTGATCGACGTGCTTGATTGGGCCTTGCAGTCGCAATAGACTTGAGAACAACCCTCCTGATTTTGGCTGACTGGATTGCACTTTATTGCGGCCGCAATAAGATGTTCTGCGACAGCAATAGATTTGGAAAAATCTAGGTTGTCCGGATACTCCAAAACCATGCCGCACCGCGTATCGGATACGTATTCGACGCAGATACGCATGCGATACGGGTGCGATACGCATCGGATACTCCACGTGGCGTATCGTATTATTTTAATATTGGGATACGGCAGGATACGACTGGGATACGGCCGAATACGGCAAGGATACGGCACAGGATACGTCAGGATACAGCTGGGATATTTTTCAGTGCGCAACGGTCAGTATTTTGGTCATAAGTCCTTCATCCGAACTCCGATTAAGCTGATTCAAAGTGCGTTGGAAAGCTAACAAAGAACTTTATAATCTTGGCTTATCATCTAGGATATTCTATCTCTTGATTTTTACAGTAAAATATACTAAATTAGAGCAGTATCTTGAATTCTTACATAACAAACTTAATTTAATCTTAATTACTTCTAAAACTTACATAACAATATATATCAATATTTTAGAACAAAAATACTGGATAACATGTATCTATAGTGATAGTTGAATGTAAAAAATTAAACATTTTAATATATAATGTGATTTTTTTATCATTCTATATATGCTCCCGTATTCTAGTTTTTTGAAAAATGACGTATCCCCGCACCCGCACCGTATCGGATACGATACTCGTACCCGCACCCGTGCAACATAGGGAAAAATGATGTCTTCTGAGATGCTGAACTCTTGATAGTGACTTGAACTTTTAAACATATTAACACTAATTAAAACTAAATTAACTCTAATTTAAACAAAACTTGAAATAAATTCATAATAAATTCTACGTAAAAGCATGCATAACTTAGCCTTATCATCCGTGCACACGCAAAAAGCCTACTTGCGTCTTGCCGTCCTTAATTATTGGTGAAATTTTCAGAGAATATTTAATCGTATATGTTAAACATCCGTATTTTCTGACTGTTTTTGAAAATATCCGAGCTGAACAGAAGTTGAACTATTAAATTTTTTCAGTGCCACAGATTTTGATTTCTCCAGTCTAACAAGCACCGTTCAATTACAGTCAGGTTTCTTTTACTTTTTTTCTTTTTGCAAAGTCATCGTAAAAAAAATGTTGTTCGCATGACCAGAATTATAATAAAAAAGATTACTCTATTGTGCTTGCATCTTTTTAAGAATATTTTTTATGTTATGAATATAAATTCAAGTTGCATTGTTATATTAGAGATATACTTCAAAGATTTTTTTAGACATTTTATTATTTTTCAAATATAATATAAAGTTTTGATGCACTTTTTTTTTATTTTTGTATTATAAATGTTCAAATACTAATCTATCAAAACCACATGATTATTGAGGCTAAACTGATTGATATTATGAAAATTTGGATACTCCAAACATAGATACATTATATACTTCGAGATATTTCGAAATACTTCGGATAGTTCGATCTTGATGTATCTATCGGTCTGGAGTGTTTCGGACTATATAATGTATCTATCTTTGGCGTACCGAAATTTTTTTTATAATAAATAAAAAAGACAAAAACTTGAATACTCCAAAAGATAGATACACTAGGTACTCTTGTTTAGAGACCAATCAATTCATTGAGATTGGAGAAAAGTGATTCACTTAAATTTTTGTTGTGTTTTTCAAGAAATCGTTTTTCACCATTCTCGATGAAATTAACGGTGCAAATGAACTAGAGTACCATGTGTACCTATCTTTTGAAGTACCCAAGTTTTTGTCTAAAAAATAACAAAGAAAAATTTGCGAATTGTATATTATTTTTTTAGAATGAAAAGAATATGGGAATTGAAATTACAAAAAAATATGGAAACAACTAAATTCTAGTTTTGGTGATGAAATGTTTTAGTATTAATCTAAAAACTAAATGATTCTTAATTAAATTATTTTAGAATATGTTTATGTATTCCTATCAACAATTTATATAATTAATAATTGAGGAGGAATATAATGTCACAATTTTTGTGTGCTTCCATGGTACCTCCAAATCTACATCATTCATTAAAATCAATGAATGATCTAGATTTAGTTGCAACAAAAAACGTGCATGATGAAAGATGTGGATTTTGAAGGCACAATTAAAGCACACAAAAATAGAGTCATTATATCCCTTCTCTTAATAATTTCACCATAGTTTTTGCGTTCATTGTCGAAAATACTTTATATGAACATCAAAACTTATAATTTTATATAAAGCAAGGTTGTTGTATTTTGCAAAGCACGCGCTTTGTGATTTTTTACCTTTGAATTTTGGATCTTTTATAATAAAAATAATTTTGATAAAAAAAAATCAACGGTACAAAACAATAAAGCACGTGTTTTACAAAGTACAATAATCTTTCTCATTTAATATATAAGTACTTTTTATCAGTGGCGGGTCACATGCAACCAGGGAATCAGCTGTACACCTAGATTTTTTTCAAAAAAGATCATATATTTGAAGTTTTAAAAAAAATAATAATGTATTTGATTTTTTTTTTTGCAAATGACCATATAAGATAACTTTTTCAAAAAAAAATCATTTCGAACCACTAAAAAAAAAATCGCTAACTCTTGAATCCTGCATGAATCCACCCCTATTTTTTACAATATGCGCTCCATCTTGAGTTCTCGACTCATCCCATAAGAAGACTTCAAAAGTTTAATTTCTCACGTTATAAATAAATATGAATTGAGATCTTTTATCGCGCAGCACCGCCACTGTGCGTGCTGCGCAAAAAATTTGGGTCTTTGATTGCATCAAGATTCGTGCAAGCTAAACTTTATAATATCAGACCCCCTGAATCAAATTTGGGCCGTACGTAGCTCACAGCGCAGAAAATCTGAGCCGTCCGTCGGTGCTGCGCGATAGAAAATTAGCTTCCTATAAATATATACTAACATCCATAATTAAAATAATGATTCCACCAGTTATCTATGTGACTATGTACAATGTACTGGATAGGATTGGTGCACCATATATTGAGATCCTGCTGAAAAAATTTCATAGACGGCTAAAAGAAAAGGACTTTTACAAAATCCGGCCAAAATTCTTCTAAAAATTTCACCAACGATCAAGAGCGAAGCGATACTTATGTTTCTAAATATTTTTCATTCTTTTTTTAACTTTCAGATACTTCGCTGAAGCTTTCAGAACAAATTTTACACTTTAGAAGCACAAGTATTAAAAAATACTTAGATGTCTCAGTATTACTTGCGTCCACGTTCGTTGGTGAAATTTTTGAAAAATATTTGAACGTATCTGTTAAACTTACGTATCTTATGACCGTCTATGAAAATCTTCCTTACCCGCTAGTTACAGTATAAAAATTAAGAACGCAAGTCATATCTCCAGAGAGGGTCAAAAATTTTGGCTGGAAGAAGAAATCACTGAACAAATCCATCCACTCCACTATATGTGCAGACAAAATGGGGCCACAATAATAACTTGGAAATAAGTGCTTACCTTTTTATTGGATGAAATTATTAATGGGAGCTGATACGTAAATATTATATTTGATATCAACTATTAATATCGATTTTATTATGTACATTTAGTTTAGTTATTATGTATATTATTAAGTTATTATGCATGTTACTTTTTATAATGAAATAGTTATACATGTTGTCGATTTTATTATGCATATTTAGTTGAGTTATTATGCATGTTATTTTTTGTAATAAAATAGTTATACATGATATTTTTTTATACTGAAATAGTTATGATATAACATGCATAATAACTCAAATAATGTGCACTATAACTCAACTAAATGTGCATAATAAAATTGATATCAATAATTGATATCAAATGTGGTATCTACCAAACATTATTCATTATTAATTATGGTTGCAACTGATCATGTATGAAATTTTTGCACATATAATGAATTGAAACTTATCCATATATGTCTACCATTCATTCCATGGACGAAATATTTTTCAACTATTTCGGCGCAAGACAACATATTAATACTTGTATTTTTACCGAAATATTAACGTATAAAGCAATGTGAATTTCCGAACAAAAGAAGCATTATCTATTTATGTTAAATTTTCTCTTTTTATCTTTTATGAGGATGCTAAAAAAATAATCGTGAACGATGTTACGGATTTGATGTGATATTTACGCTGATAATATATATTTTGATCACATTGGTTCAAGTTTAATACTAGTTTTTCTCATTTAGAGAGGATTGTGATGCATCTAACGCTGTGCTTTTGAGTTTGAAGAAAAGAAAAGAGGAGGAGAACGATATGAGATATATGTAGTTACGCTTCAAAATCAAGGAGAAAAAAATTAGACTCAGTGAATCACGGAAATTTTACATAAAGAATGAGATAAATAATTTTTTTAGTAGATAAGCCCATTTTTTCTCCAAAAATATCACAGAGAGTCAAGAACGCAACTAATACTAACGACCCTAAACTTTTTTAGAGAATTTAACATATTAAGATTTAAATAAGGATTACAAAAAAGAGTTACTTGAAAAGAATTACAAATAAAGTATTTGAACTAATTTTTTTTTCGTTACACGTGATGCACAACAATAGATAAATTACTAATAGAGTTTCCCATTCCTTTTGAAAGAGAACTACAATATTATATATATTCACGTGTGATGGATCATGGATCCTAGCTAGTCGAACATACAAAATAAGTATATAAATTTACACAATTATTAGCACTCAAAACACATTTAAAGAACATAGCATAACTCCACGGGGATCCTGCTCCCAAGTCCCAACTGCCTCCTGAAACCAGGGGGAGCGAAATATGGAGAACGCATGGAGATAGTTCCTGGATAGCTTTAAGCCTTTAAATTATTCCCAAAACAGCAACAAAGCTAGAGCTATTTTGGTGTTGAAATATTGGTATTTGTGACTTGATTTGTCTCATGTAATTAAGAAACTACAGTTCAACAATCAACATGTTCGCTGGGATGATGGCCGAATAACATACATCACAAAAGTTTAAGCCATGTTGCAAGGAGTGTTTCCTTTCAAGACTTCAATAGTTTTAACTGCTACAAGTACGATTTGCTCAATATTTTAAAGGATAATGCTACGTAGATACCACATTTGATATCAGCTATCGATATCGATTTTATTATGCACCTTTAGTTGAGTTATCCTGCATATTATTTGAGTTATTATGCATGTTATACCATAACTATTTCAGTATAAAAAATAACATGTACAACTATTTCATTACAAAAAATAACATGCATAATAACTCAAATAATGTGCACGATAACTCAATTAAAGGTGCATAATAAAATCGATAACATGTATAACTATTTCATTACAAAAAATAACATGCATAATAACTCAAATAATGTGCACGATAACTCAACTAAAGATGCATAATAAAATCGGTATCAAATATGGTATCTACGTATCAGCTCCCTATTTTAAAATTTAAAATACTATCAAGTAAACAACCAAAAATTTTGATATATATATATATAATAAAATAAATGAGAAAATGCAGTAAGAATTTCGAAATCTACTATTCTCGCAGATAACACCTGCATGTTTAATTAACCATTAAAATTCATTTTCTCGTTAAAAAAAAAATTCTAAACAGGTGTTCTCTACGTGTGTAATAAGAGAGAAACGTGGGCACAAACGAAAATTTTCAGCCAGGAGAGAGAGAAACGAGCGAAAGTTGATATAAAAAAATCGTTTCTGTAAACTCACAAGTGTTCTCTACGTGTGTAATGTCTAAACAGGTGTTGGCTGCGAGTTAAAAAACCCCTCATAGTTGGTGCATTTAAGTAGGTGGGAATTCAATGCATGGTAAACACGCATGTTTAGATTTTTATTTTGAACGAGAAAATGAATTTTACTGGTTAAACACGCAAGTGTCATTTGCGAGAATAGTAGGTTTCGAAATTCTTCCTGTATTTTCTCATTTATTTAATTATATATTATTTTTATTATTTAGAAAAAATTCTGAGTAAACAACACACACCATGCACCTAGATGATTAAAATTCCATTATTAGTTGAACTTGTATTCAACCAATTACTATGGAAAATATGTTAATATCAACTAAATGCAATTAAATAAGGAATATTAAAAATAATGTGAATTCACAAACAAAATTAATGAAAAAATTATTAATTTTACGTGAATTTTTTTCTCTTCAAGTATAATGATAGGGGCGTAACCAGTGGGGGGGGGGGGTCAAGCCCTATCTAGTGTAGTAGTAAGACACAAGATCTCCATGGAGGAGGTCTGGGGTTCAAGCCTCGGCAGAGACAATTTTAGGGGGTTTTCAAGTTTGTTTTCTAATTTCTTTGTGGGTGTGTGTTGTAAGCCTACGGGCAATTAAATGAATAAAAAAAACAGGGGGGGGGGGGGGGAGGGGGCAGGGTGGGCTCTCCTTTGGCCCATAAAAGTTTGAATCTTTATTTAATTTTCTAATTAACTTTAACTAAATGGTAAGATTTTAGTTACAATTTTGATTAAAATTGAAAATTTGATCAAAATTCAATTTTGACATCTTTATAACATTAAAATTAAATTATATTTACAAATCGACCCCTCCTAATTCGATATTTTGGTTCTGTCATTGTATAATGATATTTACATTTCTCTTTGGTTGACATATAAGATATCTAACTTGCAAAAGACTCGTTGTTAGCTGCATTTTTTTATTTTTTTCCTCGATTGGATATAATTGGGAAGAGAAGGGTTGTAAGAAATAAAAAAAACCTAGACTAGTAGAATTATTGTGAAAATTTATGAAAACTTAAAAGAACAAAATGACCAAAATGGATTTTTTTTTGTACTCAAATTATTTATGCATCATTTTATATAAAAGTGTTGTAAGCAAAGAGGGGATCACAAAATAAACTTTTCTTATGATAGTACTAACAAATAACAATATTCTGATGTTGTAGGATCCAAATACAAATAGGAGGATTCCTTACGAACATTTAATGTTGATTAGCTTCTACTCTCATCATACATCGTTATCTAAAAACAATCTCAAATTTACAAATAATAAAACTTAAATTTATAGTAGTCTATAAAATCCATTATCTTGTATAAAAAAATTATATGACCTTTATAGTTTTATTATGTTTTTTTTTTGTACATCAACACTTAAATTTTTAATGAAACTAAACAATACAACTTGCATATAACATGATTATGAAGTAGACTCATGTCCAAAAAGGAAACAACACAGTTTTTTTTTTAATTTAAATTCTGTTGGCAAAACTGTTGAGTAACATTGTCGGCTTATTCCTCTTCACGCCACAGTGAAAACTTAGTATGCTTAGATAAGTGGCATGCCACAAGGAGTCAGAAAACTCCGCATTCACGATTTCACGGTGCGAAACGAATTCTAGATCCACGGTATTCTTTTGAGTATTCTCTTGAAAGGACCAGTGACGTAGTCTGCTATTTGATTTGAGATACCAATTAGACATGAAAGGGAAACCCAAGTCTGCTTCCTCGTCAAATGCTTTTTTCTTTTGTAGAATTGTAGAATTGGAAATTGCGTTGCTTATCACAATGATTGCATTAAAGTATAAATGACGTTGATTAATTCTTTTTTACCTTGTAAATTTCAAATGTTTTTATGACCAGATAAGGGTCTAAGAAGCGAAGTTTTTCTGCAGAACATACATGAAGATGAAAGGCAAAAACCTAAATATACCGTTCAAGATACTTCCTAAATATTCCAATCAATTTGTACAAATGCATTAAAATTCATACCATACATTTCAATCAAATAATATATAAACTTCAAAAATGATAAATCAAATGATACAAATTTATTAGAGTATTAGAATGATGTGCCATTGTGCCTAAGTTTTTACCTAATTGAAAGAAACCTCTTATTAGAACAAAACTGAAAAAATTAACAGTAATGTTCCAAGCACGACAACTGGTTCTGCAACAAAATACATTGTAACAAAGTTGCAGGAGTCGAGAAAATGAGCTCTAAACTAAGGATACAAGGCAAAATTTCATCCGTTTCAGTTTCCCAATTTCAGAAGACTAAAAAAACAATTTCCAGTTAAACAAAAATATAAAGGATATAACCATGCTCACTAAATCTAAAAGAATAATCTTTAGCTCAGGCCATAACAACAATATGCATTTACTCAAGGGGAAAAAATATGTCACCAGAAAAGAGAAATACAAAAAACAGGGGTTGAATGGATACATTGTTGCTCACTCACCAGCTGCCTTCTTGGCAGCAGCCTTCATGTTCATCAATTATAGAACTCAATGATGGAATGTTCACCAATTGCCTCCCAACCATGTTCATCAACAATTAACCAGGTAAACATTAAGCAAAATTATGTTTTACAATATAGAAATATACAACTTCAGAATATCAGGCATACTGTATTCATAACGGCACTCAGGAATAATAGTTAACAGTCACAGGTTTTGCAACCTCAGACATACATTAGCAATATCAAACATCACAGTGCCTTTTGAATTCATAAAATTAGCAAAATTACAAATATACAAATAGGCTATACTGAAGAAGTCAACTTGAAAATTGTATTAGTAATAAAAACAAAAAACAAACACCAATACAAAAAACCTACCATAATATAATCAAAATCAGTATCAGCTGTAGCAACAAGTTGAAAAACAGATAAATATTTCAGGGGCAATCAGAATGAAAAGGACTTTTTAATAATATCACAGGGTTTTCATCCTCAGATATACATTAGTATTGATTAATTTCATCATATTTGCCCCCAAGAAAACTAAAATATATTTCACCTCATTTGATTAAAACTTTGATTTTAGCTTTAAAATGATGTCGAAGAGAACTTGGCAGAGAATGATAACAATAAACAAAATAAATGCAGTCATAAACTACACAAAATACTGTGCTGATAATAATTTAATAAAAATGGACAACAACACAGATCAATTTCAAACACACTTCAAAAAACATTACTCAAGATTATCCAGAAGTGCTGGCCAAAATCAACCAGGAGGTCCAGGATAGCATCATCCCTTTTTGAGAAAGGATTACCAAAATAAAAGATCAATTTCAAACTTGTTTAAATTGTATTTTAAACAAGTTAGCTAGACAAGTATTAAGATCAAGTAACATAAACAAAATTTGGGCATCAGAATACAGTGTATGCAACAGTAAGACACAACAAATGTACCACATTCAGATGACCATCGTGAGTAATTTAGGTGTTTATTCATCACTTGCCCATTATGAAAGCTCAATAACAAAAATTCACAAAACTTAGCATATTGCATTCTTACAATATTCAGTGTTGGTTATTTTCAAAAAATAAACATATACTATGTACTAACAAAGTCATACAAAACAAGCAGACAACTAGTAGCTGTTTTTTTTCAACCAGAAGGACTGTGGGCCAATTAATACAACAGGAAAGAGAGAAACAGAACTACCTGATGTGGCATTGTCTGATGAGAACTCTGGCATGATGGATCGACTTCGCCATCCAGTTTTGAACGCGGTGGTTTGAAGCCTCCTCGCAAGAAAGTCCTGACAGTAAGCGCAAGCATGTAATCGAGCTTGCTCTGACTCTCTTCAAGAAGCCCGTACCTCTACATCCGACGAAGCAACGCCTCTCCTTCGAAAATACGACTCGGGTTCTTCTCGTCGAGCGTGAGGAGCTCCCTGGCGGCGTTACGGATCCAGCTCAGAACGAACTGTACGCGCCAAAGCTCGCTCTTGCACCGGAGACCGTATTCACCAACCAGCTTCAGTTCCGCGTCAAGACGCTCCTTCTCGTACGGACGGCGCGGCTTCTTCCCATCTGAGAGAGAAAGAGGATTATATGATTGAATGAATATCTAAGTGAAGGCTAGGGTTTGGAGAGAATGCTTACAGTTGCGATGGACACTGACGCGCACCACGGCTCGAGATGACGATTGTTGATGGCGCTTCTCTCTCTCTCTACAGGTTTTATACATTGCGTGGTAGTACAAAACCCTAAACCTAGAACTGATGCGGGAATTTACGGGCTGGGCTTTGCTAGTATACACTCATAATTACTAATGGGCCTTATTGGACCTTAGGAAAATTGAAAAAAAAACGTCCTTTGAAGTTCACGAACGGAAGGAGAGAGGAAGTCATACAGGAACAGAACATAGGAAAATTATCTCTCAAGCATTTCACCGAACACAACTCATGCATTCCCTCCAGCGCCTTCTCTCTTACTTCCCGCGCTCTTCCACACTCTATACTCGCCACCTTTCAACACGCCGACCACCACCTCGCCGCTCCGCCGCCGGGTCCACAACCGGACTAGACGAGTGGAACGACGCATGGGAGACAGCGTGGCTGCCTAACGACGACGACATCACTCGCACCTCGACCACCATCACTTCCACAGATCGCGCCCCGTGGGAATCGGCCGACAGCTCTGAGTCCGTCAATGGGGATTCTCTCGTCTCAGCTGATGTGGATGAAGATACAAAGGCATTTGTTGCCGAGATGGATGAGAGGTAAGTAGGTTTGCTGGTGCACTATGTTGTTACTTGGTACGCCTTAACCAGACACAGGGTATTCTGTTTGGAATAAGAATATCTAGGCCATATAAACTGAAATTTAGTTACTTAAATTTACATATTGTGCTTGCACTGATGCACAATTTGAAGCAACCAAGCTGATTTGACCTATTAATTACCAGCCATACACTGTTAGCCATGATACTGCTATGCAGTATATTAGTAAACCAGTCAATTGAAAACTGAAATGAGAAACCAGTGAGAATGTTCAATATAAATAAGTAATTCTGTAAGTAGTTTCTTCAAGCTGAAATACAAAAAACATTTCAAGATGGTTTACTATATTTGATCAATGATCAATGGTACAGAAAGTACTGTGGAGCCTTTGAAAACAGCAGTGGTTCGATGTCATTTGCATTGTGTTAATATGGCAAAGGAAAACAAAAATAACTTCCTTTTTGATGAAACATTCATTAATTTGGCATGTGCTCTATAATTGAAGTAATGTTGATGTCATTTGAAATTTCCGTAGTTTAGAAAAAAAATCCCAAAAATAAATATTATTCAATAAGATACTTATATTAGGCTCTGGCAGGTGGGAGGAAAGAAGAGCAGCAAAGTTACAAGTGGAGGCAGTAGAGAGAATAATAGAGAAGAAGGTAAAAGGGAAGAGAAAAGGGGACGAGTACAGGATCAAGAAACAGAGAATACATGCCGGGTTGTGGGTCAAGGAAATCGAGAAGTTGGAGGAATCCAGACTTGGTGGTGGCACTCGAGGGGATGATATTGACCGCCTTCTTGATTCCTGTGCAGAGTAAGCCGTAAAAGCTACTCCTATTTTTATGTACGATAACAAGCAGTGAAGTTTTGCAGCATTAAGCCCAATAATTATTGGGCCTTGTAGACTTTATGAAACCCCACTTCAATTAGGATTTAGAAGGAATTAAGCTCCCCTGTCCTGCTGTGCAGTTAACATTGAACTGGTACGAGATCTTCAGTTATGTTGTGTAATTTAGACTAATTGATCAAAAGTAACCTCAAGTCACAGTCAGTTGTGTCATATAAAATCTTACAAGCAATCTAATAAAGTACTGGTTCAAATTAGGAGATGAGCAAAAGGAAACTTGAAAGTGGCTACAGCCAATTAAAGGTGCAAATATCATTATTGGATCCTTCCTAAATAGACAGATAATAAGAGAACGCTTCAAAAAAATTATAAAACAAATAAAGCAGTACTTCTGGTGCCTTAGTTGTAATTTGGCATGGTGCTGATTATTCCTAGTTCAATGTTCTTCTTTTATTGTCCCTATTATATTGTTCAGTTGGCAGTTTCTTTTAATGCCTTAATGTCAGATGATTTAACATGAAAGTTTTTACATGGAATTAACTCTAAATTGCTTAAAGAAAGAGCAAACCAGTATTTCACTTCAAACTTATTCTTGTTTGTAGGATATTTGACTCTGGGGACAACGAGTTATGTGAAACAAAATTACCAAGCACATCAGAGCTTAAGACAAAACCTGACGGGTGGGAGACCACATCAAAGGTGCAAGATGGGAATATTTGGGACATTTGTCAGAGGGAAGAAGATATTCTTCTCCAAGAATTCGAGAGGCGCACTGCTTTCAGCAAATATCAGGTTCAGATCTTTTTTTTTTTAACTTTCATTTTTGCATTTGTCAAGCATTTTATTTATGCCCTTGCAAAACAAAAGAGGGTTTCTCATTTGTGAGGCATGCATGAGTATCTTTTTAAGTATCCATCTTTCCAGAATAACTTTGATTGTTATGTATTATCTCATTAGTCATTTCACAAGTTCTGATGCTAGTTTGTATTAGTTGTTATAGTTCCATACAAGTGTAGTAACATGTGAGATATCTTTTCCTGTGTTAGTAGATCTTGTTTAAGTGTGACTACTATTTTCAGCAGACCTGATACCAGCAGATATCCCACCACAGTTGTCAAGTTAATTGCAATAACATAATTTGAGGTTTTCTTAGTCAAAATTAAGACAAAATTATACTTGATTGTATAGATTAGACCTTTTTTGACATATAGGGGTTCCCGAAACCCCAGCATCTATTACTAAATGCCCCTTAGCGGGATTCCCACCTTTGTGCTCACGGAGGCTTGAACAGATGACCTCATGGAAGTCATCCTAATCTACCATTAGACTACTAGGCCATTTGTTGTATAGATGAGACCTTCATGAGGTTAAATAAGTCCTATTATTTATTGATTATTTTTATTTTATTCCACAAGTAGGAGCATAATGCAGTCCGTGGAATGCTTTAACTGGGTTCAACTAGATACGAATTATAAAATTCAAAGACAGGGAATTAGCCACGGAAGTTCGGTTCCCTTCTGAATTCTAACGATTATGATTATTTTGGCTGCAGATTGCAAGCTTTATCAAGACCCACATATTCAGTAGGAGGCGACCTATTGATGGATGGAAATACATGATAGAAGAAATCGGCCCGAATGCAAGAAAAAGCAAAGGAAGTGTAAATAGGCTGCCAAGCATGACTGATCCAGCCATACAGCCATATCAAGATGAGAAACTGCCCATTGCTCCAAACGCGTCTTTCAGAAGGAGATAACTGGAGAAATATCAAATATGCTGCATAGATATATAGCTATTGATACACTTCCTTTTTTTATCCCCATTCAAATACGCTGCATAGATATAACATCATGCAAGTAGAAATGGTAATTATGGGTGTCTGTTGTGCTCAATTTCTGTTCTGTTTTTCGGGACATTGTTTGTATGTTCTTTGAAGGGGATTTTTGGCGCAGCATTAAAGTTGTCGTCTTGTGATCAGGAGGTCACGAGTTCGAGTCGTAGAAACAACCTCTTGCAGAAATGCAGGAAAAACTGCGTTCAAAGATTCCAAAGTAGTTCGATCCTTTTCCGGATTCTGTGTAAGTGAGAGTTACGTGCATCATGCTATCCTTTATTGTTTGTATGTTCTTTGAAATTGTCAGTTACAGAGGGACTATTTGAGCAGGTCAAAGAGTTCATATTGGTCGTTCTCAAATTCTCCCACTTTTTTTATTTTGGTCATAAATCACAATATTAACCAGCTGCTTCCCTTGACATTCACAATATATGAGATGTATGAGTACTTGGCAAATTATTAATGCTTTCATTGGAATTAAAATTTTATACTTTTCATACAACAGAAAATCTTTCCATTCTCGAATAAATGCAATAAAATAATTAACTAAAAACAAAAATATGTAACAACTTTGGGAGGGAACATATAAGTCCTGACCTTTTTTTGGAAAATCAAAATTTTATTTCTGACTAAAATTAATCTACGTCAAATCAAAGCATGGTAATTAAATCCCAAAAATTCGTAAATCTTTCATGAAATTATCATGAATAAACATAGAATACCACTCTAAGTACTTTATTTATGCATGGTAAACATACAAGAAAATAACACAAAACGTCTTATACTGCTACGAGAAGTGTTTTTGTTCCGAGTACTTCATTTTGCGTGATAAACTTTCAAGAAAACTCTAAATATTTCAGGATACCACCACGGAGAAGCGTAGAATACCACTCTCAGTCCTTCATTTCTTATTACTTTATTTATGGATGGTAGACATTCAAGAAAATACCACAAAACATCTTATACTATTACGAGAAGTGTTTCTGATCTGATTACTTCAATAATGAGTGCTAACCTTCCAAGAAAACTCTAAATCTTTCATTAAAACCACCACGAAAAAAATTGATATTTCTAAGTGTTTCATATCTGATTAATTCATTTGTGGGTGGTAAACATTCAAGAAAACACCATAAAGTATCTTAACTCGCTACGAGAAGTGTTTATGACCAGAGTATATCATTTATGGGTGGTAAACTTTTAAAAGAACTCCAAACCTTTCAGAAAACCACCATGAACAAGCGTAGAATACCATTCTAAGTGCTTCATATCTGATTACTTCATTTATGGATGGTGGACATTCAAGAAAACATCACAAAGCATCTTATCACGCTACGAGAAGTTTTTCTGATCAAAGTACTTCATTTATGGGTGGTAAACTTACAAGAGAACTCGAAATCTTTCAGAAAACCACCACAAAGAAGCGTAGAATACCACTTTAAGCCCTCCATGTCTGATTACTCATTTATGAGTGACAAACATTCAAGAAAATACCACAAAGTATTTTGTTCTGCTACAAGAAGTGTTTCTAATCTGAGTACTTCATTTATGGGCGGTAACCATCAAGGAAACACCACAAAGCATCTTATCCTACTAAGAGAAGTGTTTCTGATATGATTACTTCATTTATGAGTGGTAAACTTCCAATAAAACTCTAAACCTTTAATGAAACCATCACAAAGAAGCATAGAATACCACTCTAAGAACTTCATTTCTAATTACTTCATTTATGGGTGGTAACCATTCAACAAAACACCACAAAGCATCTTATCCTACTACGAGAAATGTTTTTAATCTGAGTACTTTATTTATGGGTGGTAACCATTCAAAAAAAATACCACAAAGCATCTTATACTATTACGAGAAGTGTTTTTGATATGATTACTTCAATTATGAGTGGTAACCTTCCAAAAAACTCTAAACCTTTCATGAAACCACCACGAAAAAGCATAGAATACCATTCTAAGTGCTTCACATCTGATTAAATCATTAGTGGGTGGTAAACATTCAAGAAAACACAACAAAGCATCTTATCTCACTACGAGAAGTGTTTCAGATCAGTGTACTTCATTCATGGGTGATAAACTTTCAAGAGAACTCCAAACCTTTCAGGAAATCACTACGAAGAAGTGTAGAATACCAGTCTAAGCACTCCATGTCTGATTACTTCATTTATGGGTGTAAACATTCAAGAAAACACCACAAAACATCTTATTTAACTACGAGAAGTATTTTTGATCAGAGTACTTTATTTATGGATGGTAACCTTTCAAGAGAACTCAAAATCTTTCAGGAAACCACTACGAAGAAGCGTAGAATACCACTCTAATTACTTCATGTCTGATTACTTCATTTATGGGTGGTAAACAATCAAGAAATCACCAGAAATCATCATATCCCGCTACGAGAAGTGTCTTTGATTAGAGTACTTCATTTATGCGTGGTAACCTTTCAAGAGAACTCCACAAAATATTTAATCCTGCTATGAGAAGTGTTTCTGATCCGAGTACATTTATGGTTGGTAACCATTCAAGAAAATACCACAAAGCATCTTATACTATTGCAAGAAATGTTTCAATTATGAGCGACAACCTTCAAAGAAAACTCTAAAACTTTTATGAAACCACCACGAAAAAAATAGAATACCATTCTAAGTGCTTCATATCTGATTACTACATTTATGAGTGGAAAGCATTCAAGAAAACACAACAAAGCATCTTATCCTACTACGAGAAGTGTTTCTGATTAGAGTACTTCATAAAAATTTATGGGTGGTAAACTTTCAAGTGAACTCCAAATCTTTTAGGAAACCACGACGAAGAAGCGTAGAATACCAGTCTAAGCGCTCCATGTCTGATTACTTAATTTATGGGTGGTAAACATTCAAGAAAACACCAAAAAACATCTTATCCTGCTACGATAAGGGTTTCTAATCAGAGTACTTCATTTATGTGTGGAAACCTTTCAAGAGAACTCTAAACCTTTCAGGGAACCACCACGAAGAAGCGAAGAATACCACGTTAAGTTTTTCATGTCTGATTACTTCATTTATGGGAGGTAAACATTCAAGAAATCACCTTAAATCATCATATTCCGCTACGAGAAGTGTTTCTGATCATAATACTTCATTTATGGTTGTGAATCTTTCAAGAGAACCCCAAACCTTTCAGGAAACCACCCCGAAGAAGTGTAGAAAACCACTCTAAGCGCTTCATATATGATTACTTGATTTATGGGTGGAAAACATTCAAGAAAATACCAAAAAGCATTTTATCCTACTACAAAAAGTGTATCTGATCCGAGTACTTCATTTATGGGTTGTAACCATCAAGAAAATACCACAAAGCATCTTATCCCGCTACGAGAAGTGTCTCCGATCAGAGTACTTCATTTACGGGTGGTAAACTTCCAAGAAAACTCTAAACCTTTCATGAAGCCACCACGAAGAAGCATAGAATACCACTCTAAGTACTTTATTTTTTATTAATTAATTTATGGGTGGCAAGCATTCAAGAAAACAACACAAAACATCTTATTCAGCTACGAGAAGTGTTTCTGGTCCGAGTACATTTTGGGTGATAAACTTTCAAGAAAACTCCAAATATTTCAGGAAACCACCATGAAGAAGCGTAGAATACCACTCTAGTTGTTCATGCCTTATTATTTCATTTTTGGGTGGTAGACAATCAAGAAAACACCACAAATCAACTTATCACGCTACGAGAAGTTTTTCTGATCAGAGTACTTCATTTATGGGTGGTAAACTTTCCAGAGAACTCCAAACCTTTCAAAAACCACCACGAAGAAGCGTGGAATACCACTCTATGCCCTCCATATCTGATTACTTTATTAATGGGTGGTAAACATTCAAGAAAACACCACAAAGCATCTTATCACGCTACGAGAAGATTTTCTGGTCAAAGTACTTCATTTATGGGTGGTAAACTTTCAATAGAACTCGAAATCTTTTAGGAAACCACCACGAAAAAGCGTAGAATACCACTTTAAGCCCTCCATGTATGATTACTTCATTTATCAGTGGCAAACATTCAAAAAAACACCACAAAGCATTTTGTTCTGCTATAAGAAGTGTTTCTGATTCGAGTACTTTATTTATCTGTGGTAACCATCAAGAAAACACCACAAAACATCTTATCCTACTAAGAAAAGTGTTTCTAATATGATTACTTCATTTATGGGTGGAAAACTTCCAAGAAAACTCTAAACCTTTCATGAAGCCACCACGAAGAAGCATAGAACACCACTCTAAGTACCTCACTTTTTATTACTTCATTTATGGGTGGTAAACATTCAAGAAAACAACACAAAACGTCTTATCCAGCTACGAGAAGTGTTTCTGGTCCGTGTACTTCATTTTGGGTGATAAACTTTCTAGAAAACTCCAAATATTTCAGGAAACCACCACGAAGAAGCGTAGAATACCACTCTAAGTTTTTCTTGTCTTATTACTTCATTTATGTGTGGTAGACATTCAAGAAAACACCACAAATCATCATATTCCGCTACGAGAAGTGTTTCTGATCAGAGTACTTAATTTATGGCAGTAATCTTTCAAGAGAACCCCAAACCTTTCATGAAACCACTCCGAAGAAGTGTAGAATACCACTCTAAGCGCTTCATGTCTGATTACTTAATTTATGAGCGGCAAACATTCAAGAAAACACTACAAAACATTTTATCCTGCTACGAGAAGTGTTTCTGATCCGAGTACTTCATTTATGGGTGATAACCATTCAACAAAACACCACAAAGCATATTTCCCTGCTACGAGAAGTGCTTCTGATCTGATTTCTTCATTTATGGGTGGTAACCTTTCAAGAAAACTCTAAAATATTGAGGACACCAACACGAGGAATCGTAGAATACCACTATAAGTGCTTCATGTATGATTACTTCATTTATGGGTGGTAAACATTCAAGAAATCACCACAAATCATCCTATTTCGCTACGAGAAGTGTTTCTGATTAGAGTACTTGTTTTATGGGTCATAACCATTCAAGAAAACTCCAAATCTTTCAAAAAATCACCACGAAGAAGCGTAGAATACCACTCTAAGTGCTCTATATTTGATTACTTCATTTATGTGTTGCACACATTCAAGGAAACACCACAAATCATCTTATCCCGCTACGTAAAGTGTTTCTAATCAGAGTACTTCATTTATAGGTGGTAAACTTATGAGAAAACTCTAAACCTTTCCTGAAGCCACCACGAAGAAGCATAGAATACCACTCTAAGTACCTCATCTCTGATTACTTCATTTATCCAGCTACGAGAAGTGTTTCTGGTCCGAGTACTTCATTTTGGGTGGTAAACTTTCAAGAAAACTTCAATTATTTCGGGAAACAACCAGAAAGAAGCGTAGAATACCACTCTCAATCCTTCATGTCTTATTACTTCATTTATGGGTGGTAGACATTCAAGAAAACACCACAAATCATCTTATCACGCTACGAGAAGTTTTTCTGATCAGAGCACTTCATTTATGGGTAGTAAACTTTCAAGGGAACTCCAAACCTTTCAGAAACCACCACGAAGAAGCGTGGAATACCACTTTAAGCTCTCAATGTCTGATTACTTCATTTATGGGTGCCAAACATTCAAGAATATACCACAAAGAATTTTAGCCTGCTACAAGAAGTGTTTCAGATCCGAGTAATTCATTTATGGATGGTAACCATCATGAAAACACCACAAAGAATCTTATCCAACTAAGATAAGAGTTTCTGATATGATTACTTCATTTATGAGTGGTAACATTCCAATAAAACTCTAAACCTTTCATTAAACCAGCACAAAAAAGCATAGAATACCACATTAAGAAATTCATTTCTGATTACTTCATTTATGGGTGGTAACCATTCAACAAAACACCACAAAGCATTTTATCCTGCTACGAGAAGATTTCTAATCAGAGTACTTATTTATGGGTGGAAACCTTTCAAGAGAACTCCAAACCTTTCAGGAAACCACCACGAAGAATCGTAGAATACCACTTTAAGTTCTTCATGTCTGATTACTTCATTAATGGGTGGTAACATTCAAGAAATCACCACAAATCATCATATTCCGCAATGAGAAGTGTTTCTGATCAGAGTACTTCAATTATGGGTGGTAACCTTTCAAGAGAACCCCAAACCTTTCATGAAATCACCCCGAAGAAGTGTAGAATATCACTCTAAGCGCTTCATGTCTGATTACTTAATTTATGGGTGACAAACATTCAAGAAAACACTACAAAGCATTTTATCCTGCTACGAGAAGTGTTTCTGATCCGAGTACTTCATTTATGGGTGGTAACCATTCAACTAAACACCACAAAGCATCTTACCCTACTACGAGAAATGTTTCTAATCCGATTTCTTCATTTATGGGTGGCAACCTTTCAAGAAAACTCCAAAACATTGAGGTAACCAACACGAGGAACCGTAGAATACCAATATATGTGCTTCATGTGTGATTACTTCATTTATGGGTGGTAAACATTAATGAAATCACCACAAATCATCATATTCTGCTACGAGAAGTGTTTCATATCAGAGTAATTCATTTATGGATGGTAACCTTTCGTGAGAACTCCAAACCTTTCAACCACAAAGCATATTTCCTTGCTACGAGAAGTGTTTCTGATCCGATTTCTTCATTTATGGGTGGACCTTTCAAGAAAACTCAAAAATATTGAGAAAATCAACACGAGGAATCGTAGAATACCACTACAAGTGCTTCATGTATGATTACTTCATTTATGGGTGGTAAACATTAATGAAATCCCCAAAAATCATCCTATTTCGCTATGAGAAGTGTTTCTGATCAAAGTACTTATTTTATGGGTCGTAATCATTCAAGAGAACTCCAAATCTTTCAGAAAATCACCACGAAAAAGCGTAGAATACCACTCTAAGTGCCCTATATTTGATTACTTCATTTATGTGTTGCAAACAATCAAGAAAACACCACAAAGCATCTTATCCCGCTATGTAAAGTGTTTTTTATCAGAGTACTTCATTTATGGGTGGCAAACATCGGAGAAAACTCTAAACCTTTCCTGAAGATACCACGAAGAAGCATAGAATACCACTCTAAGTTCCTCATCTATGATTAATTCATTTATCCAGCTACGATAAGTGTTTCTGGTCCGAGTACTTCATTTTGGGTGATAAACTTTCAAGAAAACTCCAAATATTTCAGGAAACAACCAAGAAGAAGCGTAGAATACCACTCTTAGTCCTTCATTCTTATTACTTCATTAATGAATGGTAGACATTCAAGAAGACACAACAAATCATCTTATCACGCTACAAGAAGTTTCTCTGACCAAAGTACTTCATTTATGGGTGGTAAACTTTCAAGGCAACTCCAAACCTTTCAGAAACCACCACGAAGAAGCGTGGAATCCCACTCTAAGCTCTCCATGTCTGATTACTTCATTTATGGGTGCCAAACATTCAAGAATACACCACAAAGCATTTTAGCCTGCTACAAGAAGTGTTTCTGATCCGAGTACTTCATTTTGGGTGATAAACTTTCAAGAGAACTCCAAATATTTCAGAAAACCATCACGAAGAAGTGTAGAATACCACTCTAAGCGCCCCATGTTTGATTACTTCATTTATGTGTTACTAACATTCAAGAAAACACCACAAATCATTTTATCCTGCTACAAAAAGTGTATTTGATCCGAGTATTTAATTTATGGGTGGAAACCATCAAGATAATACCACAAAACATCTTATCCCACTACGTGAAGTGCTTTTGGATCAGAGTACTTCATTTATGGGTGGTAAACTTCCAAGAAGACTCTAAACCTTTCATGGAACCACCACGAAGAAGCATAGAATAACACACTAAGTACCTCATTTCTGATTACTTAATTTATGGATGGTAAACATTCAAGAAAACTCCTGAAAGCACCTTATCCCGCTACCAGAATTGTTTCTAATCAGAGTACTTCATTTTTGGGTGGTAACCTTTCAAAAGAACTCCAAACCTTTCAGGAAACCACCACGGAGAAACCTAGAATACCAATCTAAGTTCTTCATGTCTGATTAGTTCATTAATGGGTGTTAACATTCAAGAAATCACCACAAATCATCATATTCCGCTACGAGAAGTGTTTCTGATCAGAGTACTTCATTTATGGGTGGTAATCTTTCAAAAAAACCTCAAACCTTTCAGGAAACCACCACGAAGAAGCGTAGAATACCACTCTAAGTGCTCCATATTTGATTACTTCATTTAAGTGTTGCAAACATTAAAGAAAACACCACAAAGCATCTTATTCCGCTACGAGAAGTGTTTCTGATCAGAGTACTTCATTTATGGGTGGTAAATTTCGGAGAAAACTCTAAACCATTCATGAAGCTACCACGAAGAAGCATAGAATACCACTCTAAGTGCCTCATTTCTGATTACTTCATTTCTCCAGCTACGAGAAGTGTTTTTGGTCTGAGTACATTTTGGGTGATAAACTTTCAAGAAAACTCCAAATATTTTAGGAAACAACCAAGAAGATGCGTAGAATACCACTCTCAGTCCTTCTTATCTTATTACTTCATTTATGGGTGGTAGACATTCAAGAAGACACAACAAATCATCTTATCACGCTACGAGAAGTTTCTCTGACCAAAGTACTTCATTTATGGGTGGTAAACTTTCAAGGGAACTCGAAACATTTCAGAAACCACCACGAAGAAACGTGGAATACCACTCTAAGCTCTCAAAGTTTGATTATTTCATTTATGGGTGGCAAACATTCAAGAATACACCACAAAGCATTTTAGCCTGCTACAAGAAGTTTTTCTGATCCGAGTAATTCATTTTTGGATGGTAACCATCATGAAAACACCACAAAGAATCTTATCCAACTAAGATAAGAGTTTCTGATATGATTACTTCATTTATGAGTGGTAACCTTCAAATAAAACACAACAAAGCATTTTATCCTGCTACGAGGAGATTTCTAATCAGAGTAATTATTTATGGGTGGAAACCTTCCAAGGGAACTCCAAACCTTTCAGGAAACCACAACGAAGAAGTGTAGAATACCACTCTAAGTTCTTCATGTCTGGTCACTTCATTAATGGGTGGTAAACATTCAAGAAATCACCACAGATCATCATATTCCGCTATGAGAAGTGTTTCTGAACAGAGCACTACATTTATGGGTGGTAACCTTTCAAAAGAACCTCGAACCATTCAGGAAATCACCCCGAAGAAGTGTAGAATACCACTCTAAACGCTTCATGTCTGATTACTTGATTTATGGGTGACAAACATTCAAGAAAACACTACAAAGCATTTTATCCTGCTACGAGAAGTGTTTCTGATCCGAGTACTTCATTTATGGGTGGTAACCATTCAACTAAACACCACAAAGTATCTTACCCTGCTACGAGAAGTGTTTCTAATCCAATTTCTTCATTTATGGGTGGTAACATTTCAAAAAATATCCAAAACATTGAGGTAACCAACACGAGTAACCGTAGAATACCAATATATGTGCTTCATGTATGATTACTTCATTTATGGGTGGTAAACATTCATGAAATCAGCACAAATCATCATATTCCGCTACGAGAAAGTGTTTCTGATCACAGTACTTCATTTATGGGTGGTAACCTTTCGAGAACTCCAAATCTTACAGGAAACCAACACGAAAAAGCGTAGAATACCACTCTAAGTGCTTCATGTCAGATTACTTCATTTATGTGTTGCAAACATTCAAGAAAACACAACAAAGCATCTTATTCCGCTACGAGAAGTGTTTCTTATCAAACTACTTCATTTATGGGTGGTAAACATCGGAGAAAACTCTAAACCTTTCATGAAGCCACCACGAAGAAGTATGGAATACCACTCTAAGTACCTTATTTCTGATTACTTCATTTATCCAGCTACGAGAAGTGTTTCTGGTCCGAGTACTTCATTTTGGGTGATAAACTTTCAAGAGAACTCCAAATATTTCAGAAAACAACCAAGAAGAAGCGTAGAATACCACTCTCAGTCCTTCTTATCTTATTACTTCATTTATGGATGGTAGACATTCAAGAAGACACAACAAATCATCTTATCATGCTACGAGAAGTTTCTCTGACCAGAGTACTTCATTTATGGGTGGTAAACTTTCAAGGGAACTCCAAGTGTTTCAGATATGATTACTTCATTTATGAGTGATAACCTTCCAATAAAACTTTAAACCTTTTATTAAACCACCACAAAGAAGCATAGAATACCACTCTAAGAATTTCATTTTTGATTACTTCATTTATGGGTGTTAACCATTCAACAAAACACCACAAATCATATTATCCTGCTACGAGAAGATTTCTAATCAGAGTACTTATTTATGTGTGGAAACCATTCAAGAGAACTCCAAACCTTTCAGGAAACCACCACGAAGAAGCGTAGAATACCACTCTAAGTTCTTTATGTCTGGTTACTTCATTAATGGGTGGTAACATTCAAGAAATCACCACAAATCATCATATTCCGCAATGAGAAGTGTTTCTGATCGGAGCACTTCATTTATGGGTGGTAACCTTTCAAGAGAACCCCGAACCATTCAGGAAATCACCCAGAAGAATTGTAGAATACCACTCTAAGCGCTTCATGTCTGATTACTTGATTTATGGGTGACAAACATTCAAGAAAACACTACAAAGCATTTTATCCTGCTACGAGAAGTGTTTCTGATCCGAGTACTTCATTTATGGGTCGTAACCATTCAACTAAACACCACAAAGCATCTTATCCTGCTACGAGAAATGTTTCTAATCCGATTTCTTCATTTATGGGTGGCAACCTTTCAAGAAAACTCCAAAACATTGAGGTCACCAACACGAGGAACCGTAGAATACCAATATATGTGCTTCATGTATGATTACTTCATTTATGGGTGGTAAACATTAATGAAATCACCACAAATCATCATATTCCGCAATGAGAAGTGTTTCTGATCAGAGTACTTCATTTATGGGTGATAACCTTTCAAGAGAACCCCAACCTTTCAGAAAATCACCCCAAAGAATTGTAGAATACCACTCTAAGAGCTTCATGTCTAATTACCTGATTTATGGGTGGCAAACATTCAAGAAAACACTACAAAGCATTATATCCAGCTACAAGAATTGTTTCTGTTATGAGTACTTCATTTATGGGTTGTAATCATTCAACTAAACACCACAAAGCATCTTATCCTGCTACGAGAAGTGTTTCTAATCCGATTTCATCATTTATGGGTGGTAATCTTTCATGAAAACTCCAAAACATTAAGGTGACCAAAACGAGGAACCGTAGAATACCAAAATATGTGCTTGATGTATGATTACTTCATTTATGGGTGGTAAACATTCATGAAATCACCACAAATCTTCATATTCCACTACGAGAAGTGTTTCTGATCAGAGTACTTCATTTATGGGTGGTAACCTTTCGTGAGAACTCCAAACCTTTCAGGAAACCACCACGAAGAAGCGTAGAATACTACTCTAAGTGCTCCATGTCTAATTACATCATTTATGTGTTGCAAACATTCAAGAAAACAACACAAAACATTTTATCCTGCTACAAAAAGTGTATCTGATCCGAGTACTTCATTTATGGGTGGTAACCATCGAGAAAACACCACAAAACATCTTATCCCGCTACGCGGAGTGTTTCTGATCAGAGTACTTCATTTCTGAGTGGTAGACTTCCAAGAAAACTCTAAACCTTTCATGAAACCATCACGAAGAAGCATAGAATACCACTCTAATTACCTCATTTATGATTACTTCAATTATGGGTGGTAAACATTCAAGAAAAAGCACAAAACGTCTTTTCCAGCTATGAGAAGTGTTTCAGGTCCGTGTACTTCATTTTGGGTGATAAACTTTCAAGATAACTCCAAATATTTCAGAAAACCATCACGAAGAAGCGTAGAATACCACTCTAAGCGCTCCATATCTGATTACTTCATTTATATGTTGCAAACATTCAAGAAAACACCACAAAGATTTTATCCTGCTACAAAAAATGTATCTGATCCGAGTACTTCATTTATGGGTTGTAACCATCAAGAAAACAATAAAAATCATCTTATCCCGCTACGCGGAGTGTTTCTGATCAGAGTACTTCATTTATGAGTGGTAGACTTCCAAGAAAACTCTAAACCTTTCATCAAACCATCACGAAGAAGCATAGAATACCACTCTAATTACCTCATTTCTGATTACTTCAATTACGGGTGGTAAACATTCAAGAAAAAGCACAAAACGTCTTATCCAGCTATGAGAAGTGTTTCAGGTCTGTGTACTTCATTTTGGGTGATAAACTTTCAAGATAACTCCAAATATTTCAGAAAACCATCACGAAGAAGCGTAGAATACCACTCTAAAAGCTCCATGTCTGATTACTTCATTTATGTGTTGCAAACATTCAAGAAAACACCACAAATCATTTTATCTTGCTACAAAATGTGTATCTGATACGAGTATTTAATTTATGGGTGGAAACCGTCAAGAAAACACCACAAAGTATATTATCCCGCTACGCGAAGTGTTTCATATCTGAGTACTTCATTTATGGGTGGTAAACTTTCAAGAAAACTCTAAACCTTTCATGAAACCACCACGGAGAAGCATTGAATAACACTCTAAGTACCTCATTTCTGATTACTTTATTTATGGATGGTAAACATTCAAGAAAACTCCCGAAAGCATCTTATCCCGCTACCAGAAGTGTTTCTAATTAGAGTACTTCATTTTTGGGTGGTAACCTTTCGTGAGAACTCCAAACCTTTCAGGAAACCACCACGAAGAAGCGTAGAATACTACTCTAAGTGCTCCATGTCTAATTACATCATTTATGTGTTGCAAACATTCAAGAAAACAGCACAAAACATTTTATCCTGCTACAAAAAGTGTATCTGATCCGAGTACTTCATTTATGGGTGGTAACCATCGAGAAAACACCACAAAGCATCTTATCCCGCTACGCGGAGTGTTTCTGATCAGAGTACTTCATTTATGAGTGGTAGACTTCCAAGAAAACTTTAAACCTTTCATGAAACCATCACGAAGAAGCATAGAATACCACTCTAATTACCTCATTTCTGATTACTTCAATTATGGGTGGTAAACATTCAAGAAAAAGCACAAAACGTCTTTTCCAGCTATGAGAAGTGTTTCAGGTCCGTGTACTTCATTTTGGGTGATAAACTTTCAAGATAACTCCAAATATTTCAGAAAACCATCAAGAAGAAGCGTAGAATACCACTCTAAGGGCTCCATATCTGATTACTTCATTTATATGTTGCAAACAATCAAGAAAACACCACAAAGATTTTATCCTGCTACAAAAAATGTATCTGATCCGAGTACTTCATTTATGAGTTGTAACCATCAAGAAAACAATAAAAATCATCTTATCCCGCTACGCGGAGTGTTTCTGATCAGAGTACTTCATTTATGAGTGGTAGACTTCCAAGAATACTCTAAACCTTTCATGAAACCATCACGAAGAAGCATAGAATACTACTCTAAGTACCTCATTTCTGATTACTTCAATTATGGGTGGTAAACATTCAAGAAAAAGCACAAAACGTCTTATCCAGCTATGAGAAGTGTCTCTGGTCCGAGTATTTCATTTTGGAAGATAAACTTTCAAGATAACTCCAAATATTTCAGAAAACCATCACGAAGAAGCGTAGAATACCACTCTAAGCGCTCCATGTCTGATTACTTCATTTATGTGTTGCAAACATTCACGAAAACACCACAAATCATTTTATCCTGCTACAAAAAGTGTATCTGATCCGAGTATTTAATTTATAAGTGGAAACCGTCAAGAAAACACCACAAAGCATATTATCCCACTACGCGAAGTGTTTCAGATCAGAGTACTTCATTTATGGGTGGTAAACTTTCAAGAAAATTCTAAACCTTTCATGAAACCACCACGAAGAAGCATTGAATAACACTCTAAGTACCTCATTTCTGATTACTTTATTTATGGATAGTAAACATTCAAGAAAACTCCCGAAAGCATCATATCCCGCTACCAGAAGTGTTTCTAATTAGAGTACTTCATTTTTGGGTGGTAACCTTTCGTGAGAACTCCAAACCTTTCAGGAAACCACCACGAAGAAGCGTAGAATACTACTCTAAGTGCTCCATGTCTAATTACATCATTTATGTGTTGCAAACATTCAAGAAAACAACACAAAACATTTTATCCTGCTACAAAAAGTGTATCTGATCCGAGTACTTCATTTATGGGTGGTAACCATCGAGAAAACACCACAAAGCATCTTATCCCGCTACGCGGAGTGTTTCTGATCAGAGTACTTCATTTATGAGTGGTAGACTTCCAAGAAAACTCTAAACCTTTCATGAAACCATCACGAAGAAGCATAGAATACCACTCTAATTACCTCATTTCTGATTACTTCAATTATGGGTGGTAAACATTCAAGAAAAAGCACAAAACGTCTTTTCCAGCTATGAGAAGTGTTTCAGGTCCGTGTACTTCATTTTGGGTGATAAACTTTCAAGATAACTCCAAATATTTCAGAAAACCATCACGAAGAAGCGTAGAATACCACTCTAAGCGCTCCATATCTGATTACTTCATTTATATGTTGCAAACATTCAAGAAAACCCCACAAAGATTTTATCCTGCTACAAAAAATGTATCTGATCCGAGTACTTCATGTATGGGTTGTAACCATCAAGAAAACAATAAAAAGCATCTTATCCCGCTTCGCGAAGTTTTTCTGATCAGAGTACTTCTTTTATAAGTGGTAAACTTCCAAGAAAACTCTAAACCTTTCATGAAACCATCACGAAGAAGCATAGAATACTACTCTAAGTACCTCATTTCTGATTACTTCAATTATGGGTGGTAAACATTCAAGAAAAAGCACAAAACGTCTTATCCAGCTATGAGAAGTGTCTCTGGTCCGAGTATTTCATTTTGGATGATAAACTTTCAAGATAACTCCAAATATTTCAGAAAACCATCACGAAGAAGCGTAAAATACCACTCTAATCACTCCATGTCTGATTACTTCATTTATGTGTTGCAAACATTCACGAAAACACCACAAATCATTTTATCCTGCTACAAAAAGTGTATCTGATCCGAGTATTTAATTTATGGGTGGAAACAGTCAAGAAAACACCACAAAGCATATTATCCCACTACGCGAAGTGTTTCAGATCAGAGTACTTCATTTATGGGTGGTAACTCTCAAGAAAACTCTAAACCTTTCATGAAACCACCACGAAGAAGCATTGAATAACACTCAAAGTACCTCATTTCTGATTACTTTATTTATGGATGGTAAACATTCAAGAAAACTCCCGAAAGCATCTTATCCCGCTACCAGAAGTGTTTCTAATTAGAGTACTTCATTTTTGGGTGGTAACCTTTCGTGAGAACTCCAAACCTTTCAGAAAACCACTACGAAGAAGCGTAGAATACTACTCTAAGTGCTCCATGTCTAATTACATCATTTATTTGTTGCAAACATTCAAGAAAACAGCACAAAGTATTTTATCCTGCTACAAAAAGTGTATCTGATCCGAGTACATCATTTATGGATGGTAACTATCAAGAAAACACCACAAGGCATCTAATCCCGCTATGCGGAGTGTTTATGATCAGAGTACTTCATTTATGGGTGGTAAACTTCGGAGAAAACTCTAAACCATCCATGAAGCCACCACGAAGAAGCATATAATACCACTCTAAGTACCTCATTTCTGATTACTTCATTTATCCAGCTACAAAAAGTGTTTTCGATCTGAGTACTTCAATTTGGGTGATAAACTTTCAAGAAAACTCCAAATATTTCAGGAAATAACCATGAAGAAGCGTAGAATACCACTCTCAGTCCTTCTTGTATTATTACTTCATTTATGGATGGTAGACATTCAAGAAAACACGACAAATCATCTTATCACGTTACGAGAAGATTTTCTGACCAGAGTACTTCATTTATGGGTGGTAAACTTTCAAGGAAACTCCAAACCTTTCAGAAACCACCACGAAGAAGCGTGGAATACCACTCTAAGCTCTCCATGTCTGATTACTTCATTTATGGGTGGCAAACATTCAAGAATACACCACAAAGCATTTTAGCCTTCTACAAGAAGTGTTTCTGATCCGAGTACTTCATTTATGGATGGTAACCATCAAGAAAACACCATAAATAATCTTATCCTACTAAGATAAGAGTTTCTGATATTATTACTTCATTTATGAGTGGTAATCTTCCAATAAAACTCTAAACCTTTCATTAAACCACCACAAAAAAGCATAGAATACCACTCTAAGAAATTCATTTCTGATTATTTCATTTATGGGTGGTAACCATTCAACAACCTTTCAAGAGAACCTTGCATGAAACCACCACGAAAAAAATAGAATACCATTCTAAGTGCTTCATATCTAATTACTTCATTTATGGGTGGTAGATATTCAAGAAAACATCTCAAAGCATCTTATCACGCTACGAGATGTTTTTCTGATTAGAGTACTTCATTTATGGGTGGTAAACTTTCAAGAGAACTCCAAACATTTCAGAAACCACCACAAAAAAGCGTGGAATACAGCTAAGCCCTCCATGTCTGATTACTTCATTTATGGGTGGCAAACATTGAAGAAAACATCACAAAGCATTTTATCTTGCTACAAGAAGTGTTTCTGATCTGAGTACTTCATTTATGGACGGTAACCATCAAGAAAATACCACAAAGTATCTCATCCTACTAAGAGAAGAGTTTCTGATATGATTAGTTCATTTATGAGTGGTATCCTTCCAATAAAAATCAAAACCTTTAATGAAACCACCACAAAGAAACATAGAATACCACTCTAAGAACTTCATTTCTGATTACATCATTTATGGGTGGTAACCATTCAAAAAAACACCACAAAGCATCTTATCCTGCTACGAGAAGTGTTTCTTATCATAGTACTTCATTTATGGGTGTTAAACATTCAAGAAATCTCCACAAATCGTCATATTCCGCTACGAGAAATGTTTCTGATCAGAGTACTTCATTTATGGGTGGTAACCTTTCAAGAGAACTCGAAACCATTCAGGAAACGACCCGAAGAAGTGTAGAATATCACTCTAAGCGCTTCATGTTTGATTACTTTATTTATGGGTAGCAAACATTCAATAAAATACTACAAAGCATTTTGTCCCGCTACGAGAAGTGTTTATGATCCGAGTACTTCATTTATGAGTAGTAACCAATCAACAAAACACCACAAAGCATCTTACCCTGCTACAAGAAGTGTTTCTTATCCGATTTCTTCATTTATGGTTGGTAACATTTCAAGAAAACTCCAAAACTTTGAGGAAACCAACATGAGAAAACCATAAGTTCTTCATGTATGATTACTTCATTTATGAACGGTAATCATTCAAGAAATCACCCCAAATCATAATATTCTGCTACTAGAAGTGTTTCTGATTAGAGTACTTCATTTATGGGTGGTAACCTTTCAAGAGAACTCCAAACCATTCTGAAAACCACCACAAAGAAGCGTAGAATACCACTCTAAGCATTCCATGTCTGATTACTTCATTTATGTGTTGCGAACATTCAAGAAAACACCACAAAACATTTTAGCCTGCTACAAAAAGTGTATCTGATCCGAGTGCTTCATTTATGGGTGGTAACCATCAAGAAAATACCACAAAGCATCTTATCCCGCTACGCGAAGTGTTTCTAATCAGAGTACTTTATTTATGGGTGTTAAACTTCCAAGAACACTCTAAACCTTTCATGAAACCACCAAGAAAAAGCATAAAATACCACTGTAAGTACCTCATTTCTGATTACTTCATTTATGGGTGTTAAACATTCAAGAAAACAATACAAGACGTCTTATTTGGCTACGAGAAGTGTTTCTGGTCTGAGTACTTCATTTTGGGTGATAAACTTTCAAGAAAACTCCAAATATTTCAGGAAACCACCACGAAGAAGCGTAGAATACCACTCTTAGTCCTTCATGTCTTATTACTTCTTTTATGGGTGGTAGACATTCAAGAAAACACCACAATGTATCTTATCCTGCTACGAGAAGTGTTTCTGATTCGAGTACTTCATTTCTGGGAGGTAACCTTTCAATAAAACTCCAAACCTTTCAAGAAACCACCACGAAGAAGCATAGAATACCACTCTCACTGCTTCATGTATGACTACTTCTTTTATGGGTGGTAACCATTCAAGAAAACACCACAAAGCATTTTTCCTGCTATAAGAAGTGTTTCTGATTAGAGTACTTCATTTAAAACTTTCAAGAGAACTGCAAACCTTTCAGGAAACCGCCACGATGAAGTGTAGAATACCAGTCTAAGCACTCCATGTCCGATTACTTCATTTATGGGTGGTAAACATTTAAGAAAACATCACAAAGAATCTTATCACACTATGAGAAGTTTTTCTGATCAGAGTACTTCATTTATGGGTGGTACACTTTTATGAGAACTCCAAAACTTTTAGAAACCACCATGAAGAAGCGTGGAATACCACTCTAACCCTCCATGTCTGATTACTTCATTTATGAGTGTCAAACATTCAAGAAAATACCACAAAGCATTTTATCCTGCTACAAGAAGTGTTTCTGATCCGAGTAGTTCATTTATGAATGGTAACCATCAAGAAAACACCACAAAGCATCTTATCCTACTAAGAGAAGAGTTTCTGATATGATTACTTCATTTATGAGTGGTAACCTTCCAATAAAACTCTAAACTCTTCATGAAACCACCACAAAGAAGCAGAGAATACCACTCTAAGAACTTCATTTCTGATTACTTCATTTATGGATGGTAACCATTCCACAAAACACCACAAAGCCTCTTATCCTGCTACGAGAAGTGTTTCTGATTAGAGTACTTCATTTATGGGTGGTAAACTTTCAAGAGAACTCCAAACCTTTCTGGAAACCACCACGAAGAAGCATAGAATACCACTCCAAGTTCTTCATGTGTTCTTACTTCATTTATGGGTGGTAAACATTCAAGAAATCACCACAAATCATCATATTCCACTACGAGAAGTGTTTCTGATCAGAGTACTTCATTTATGGGTGGTAACCTTTCAAGAGAACCCTAAACCTTTTAGGAAACCACCCGAAGAAGAGTAGAATACCACTCTAAGCACTTCATGTCTGATTACTTGATTTATGGGTGGCAAACATTCAAGAAAATACTACAAAACAATTTATCCTGCTACGAGAATTTCTTATGCGAGTACTTTATTTATGAGTGGTAACCATTCAACAAAACACCACAAAGCATCTCAAAAAGAACCCATAAGGCTTATAGGAAGACAAAACCCATGGAGATCTCATTTACAAATCAATTTTTGTTTCGAACTCCAAAAGACTTCAATAATTTTCAGAACAAGTTTAAGAAGCATAAGATCTCAAAACCCTACTTTTCCAAAACAAATGATGAGAAGAAACTAGTCGATCAACCTTGAATGTTTATCCGTGACTATATTGAATTTTGGCAATGGCAATCAATCATTGAATGTAACCTTATGTACCAAGAATTGCCAATCCGAGTTTTGTATGCCAATATGAAACTTACAAGCCAATCATGGGGTGTAACAACATATATTTGTGGACAAGAAATACCCATAACCATTGATACCATTTGTGAGGTTTTTGATATTGTAAATGTGGGAGAAGAAGTGTATCCATTTAGAGTTTGGCCAACTGATGCCGATAAATTTGACTATAAGACATCGTTTGGGGCACATAGTAAGAAACAAAAGCATAACTACAAGATGAATTTGACTACAAGCATCTTGATGAATCTTTCCTTATTCTAAATTGGAAAATCTTGATTAAACTTAATGAATTGTGCTATATTTGAAAATTTTATTTCAAAGGGGAGGAATATAAAACTTGTATGAATATATGTATTAAATTCAGGGGGAGCTTATTTTATTTGATCCTTTTGCCATTATTTGCAAAAAGGGGGAGAAGTGTGAATATGTGCATCATTTGATATTCATATCTCATATGGTTTTGCGAATTGCCAAAAGGGGGAGTTTGTTGGATTAAACTCATCTCTTGTTTGACAATTTGCAAAGCAAATCAGTACTAACCTTACACATGAGTTTTGATGAAGTTGCAGGTTAAAACATGTACAAACTGATATTGCATATGCTCAAACAATGATCAAACATGCTTAACACAATTCAAGATGCTTAAAACATCAAGGGATGGCTTCACAGTGCTCAACAGAGCACAACGTTACCATAACGCTCCAAAACTCATCACAACGAGTCAGCAACCCGTCATAATGGGTGCCTAACCCGTCACAACGGGTCAGAAGGAGAGAGGCATGGCAAAAGCAGGAAGTTGGCAGAAAGCAGCGTTACTATAATGCTTCCCTTAGGTGTCACAATGCCTTTCAACCCGTTATAACGAATTCCCAACCCGTTGTAACAGGTTCCTGCTCAGACTGGCCCACATGACAGTTACAGAAGAAAAGAAGGGCAATCTTGGAAAGTGCACAACCTGTTATAACAGGTCTCACATGGCATTATGGAGTCTCTGTAACGCTACAATTAATTTGGTGGATTCAAGACTCCATGAAGTGCCCAGCCTATATATATGATGCAGAGAGGAACCAACAAAGTATCAACCCCCTCCCCCCCCTTACAAACTTCCAAGCATCAAATTGAGCACAACAAAAAGAGCCAAATAGCTTTCTCCTGCAGCTACCTAAACCTGAGGGCAATATGATAGCATCCATAGTCTAATTTTCAATCCGAGAACTTTCCTTTAGCTAGATTCTAGTCTTTGGTGCATCACATTTGTATTGTCAAGTGGTGCGTCCCCTATCCTAGATTATTTTGTCAATCAGACCGTTAACCATATAGAGTGGTGTTGCCCCATACATTGGTCTAGGAGTCAAAAATTGATTTGCTTGTTTAGAAGAAATCAAAGATCGGTTCCGAAATTGTAAAGAACACTTATTGTGATAGTGAAATTGGTTCGAAAGGAAGATTTGGTTTTAGGAGACCCGTGGACGTATGCCTAGTTGATTGATAGGCCGAACCAAGTTACATCGTGTGTTCTTGTTGTTCTCTTGATTGCTCTTGCTCTATTTTTACTCTCTCTCTCTCTTATTACTTTGCTCTTTGTTGATTTGTGAATTGCTCTATTACTTTTAGAACTTGCTTGCTTTAACTCTTGCCTAGGTGATTAAGGTCTAAAAGCTTTAATTTGAAATTGTTGATTGAAAATGCTTATGCCTTGTAATTTGATCTTAATCTTGCGCTTTAAGCCCCAAATATTATTCTAACATACTCAACAAGTGGGGATTGATTATGATGAGACATTTGTACTCGTAGCACGTTTAGAGTCCATAAGAATACTTCTTGTTTATGCTTCTCATTTGAAATTTGTGTTATATCAAATGAATATTAAAGGTAAATTTTTAAATGAGTTTATTAATAAAGAAGTTTATGTTTCCCAACCAAAGATTTTGAACAACCCTCTCTTACTAACCATGTCTATAGACTACATAAAGTCTTGTATGGCCTATAACAAGCTCCTAGAGCATGATACGATAGGTTAAGTACATTCTGTATTGATAATGATTTTAAAAGAGACTTAACAGACACAACTCTTTTCACAAAGAAAGATAAAAATGATATTCTCTTAGTACAAATTTGTGTGGATAATATAATTTTTTGGTCTACTAATGCTTTGCTTACAGAGAATTTTTCTAAGCTCATGAATAGAGAGTTTAAAATGTCACTGATGAGAGAGCTAAACTTTTTTCTTGAATTAAAAATCAAGCAAAATGATGAAGGTTTTTATAATTTAGTCGAAATATTTCAATGAGCTCATCAAAGAATTTGGAATTGAAGATAACAGAGCAATGAAGACACCTATGGCAACCAACACGTGTCTTTGAGTTGATGAAAGTGGAAATCCAGTCGACATCTCATAATATAGAGCCACAATTGGAAGTCTTCTTTGTCTTAACGCAAGTCGATCAGATATTATATTGGTTGTGTGTCCATGCACAAGGTTTCAAGCTTGTCAAAAAGAATCACACATGGTAGCCATCAAAATAATCTTGTGCTATGTTAAAGGCACACTTAACCTTAGTATTTAGTATGGGCGAACCAATAAGTTAGATCTAATTAGATATATCGATGTCAACTTTATCGGTGATCGTGTCGATAGGAAAAGTACTAGTGGCATGTCAATTTTTAGGTGAGTCCTTAGTATCTTAGTCAATCTAAAAGCAAACTATTGCTCTCTCTACGGTCGAAGCAAAATATATAGCTGCGAGTAGTTGTTGTACCCAAATTTTATGAATGGATCAAACTCTTTAGAAATGTGACTTGCATTTTACCAAGGTACCCATAAAATTTTGATAATAGTAGCATCATTATGATGTCCAAAAACCAAATAGCCAATGCAAGAACTAAGCACATATACATTTGGCATCAATTTCTCAAGGAACATGTAGAAAAATGGAATATATAACTTGTGTATATTGACACTAAAAATTAAATTGCGAATATCTTTACAAAGACTCTTGATACGAATCAACACATTGAATTGAGATTCAAATTAGGAATGATTGAAATTGCAAATTGACTTGATAATTGCACCTTGATCATATAATGTATATCATTTAGGGGGAACTTGTTTATCTTGACTTGATTTGAAAATACATACTAGAATTTAGGGGAGTAAATGCTTGAAATTGAGCTTTTTGCCATACTTTGCAAAATGGAGGAGAAATGTGGTGTTGTGCATGAGAATTATATGCACACACGTATGATTTTGCAAATTGTCAAAATGGAGAGTTTGTCGGATTAAGCTCTTCTCTTGTTTGACAATTTGAAAAACAATCAGTACTAACCTTGTACAATTGAGTTTTGGTGAGTTGCAGATTTATACAGGTACAATATGATGAAGCAAAGGCTCAAACATGCATGTACAAGTCATAACGACCACATTGATATCTAGAGCAAGCAACTTGAGCAAAAATAAGGCAATGGCAGGGCCATGTGTTACCATAATACATGGACAACCTGTCACAATGGGCTTCCTACCCTTCATAATGGGTTGCCCACCCGTCACAACAGGTTTCCAATCCATTGTAATGGATTGAAGCGAAGAAGAGCTGAAGACATGGGAAAATAGGGTAATGGCAGAGCCATGCGTTACCATAACGCATGGACAATCGTCACAACGGGTTTCCTACTTATCATAATGGATTGTCCACCCGTCATAATGGGTCCCTAATCTGTCACAATGGGTTCTTATCCAGGAGGACCAGAAGTCAGTGAGTCAACCAGAGAAGGGAAAAATTAGAAAGGCAACAACCTGTTACAATAGGTTCTGTAATGGGTTGTCTATTCTGTAATGCAAGAAGCTACATAATCAAGACTTCAAGACTTCAAGATGTGTCATGCATATATATACCTTGGGGATTCGAACCAAGAAGATCAAGAAAGCTCTCCCCAAATTTTCAAGCACACAATTGAGCATCAGAGAGAGCATAATAGCCTTCTCCTTCAGCTTCCTGATCTAGAGAGTGATAGGATAGCCAAATTATCTAATTGTCGATCCAAGATCACTTAGTTGTTTATTTTGTTTGGTGAACTACATTGTGTAGTCAACTAGTTCATCCTCATTCTTGATTGTGTTGTCAATCAGACACGTTTACCTTGTAAAGCGGTGTAGTCTCTTGCATAGGTTTAGGAATCTAAGATTGGTTGTCTGGTTGAGAAGAAACCAAAGATAGGTTTCGTAATTATAAGAACACTTGTGATATAGTGAAATCGATCCTAGAAGGAAGTTTTGGGTCCGGAAGTCTCGTGAACGTAGGCCTAATTTGTTTGTAGGTTGAACCACGTTATATTGTGTGTTCTTGTGTTCTCTTAATCTCTTTTGCTCTTTACTCTCTCTTTTTACTATATTTGCACTTTATTGTTTGATTTGCTCAATTGCTACTAGTACTTGCTTGCTTGGGATTTTGGCTAGGTAATTAAGGTCCGAAAGTTTGAATTGCTATTGTTAAAAAGTGCTTCTGCACTAGCACTTGACCTTAGAACCTCATTCTAACAGTTGTATATTATTATATAATGTTGTAGAAAAGGAGGTACGATAGGCTTGTAAGAAAATTTGAAATCTAACCATTTATTTTGCATAATGTTATATAACATTTTACAACATTATACAATGTTTCTGGGAGTTTTTTTACTGGCCCGGTGTTCCTTAAATAAATCAGAATGTTGTATAATCATGTACAATGTTATATAAAGTTGTAGCTCCAGAAATGTCATTTTGATGTTTTAACTCAATTTTATTAATTTAAAATATTTCACACATCAAATTCTTAACTTCATGTCTTAATGTTTTATGCTTCATCCTTGTATTTTCTTTTCATTTTTCTCTAATTTCAAATCTAATAAAAAACTCACAAGTAAATTGATAGATTTATTATTTTGATTTTACAAATTGACAAATTCGATACATTGTGTAGTATAACAACATCTTGAAGTAATGTGGAACCCATAACTGGTTCTTATTCCTCTCCTTGTGCACTCAACATAAGGTGAATGCTCTCTTTTGGTCGATGTTCATACCCAAAATAAAAGTTGAAAATATGTAACTACTAAATTAGACTAGACTCAAAATTATGTGGTCAGGTTCCTAATGGGTCGACTAAGGTTATCAATTTTGCAATAGTTGACCATTTGCTTCAATTTATGTACATATTTTTTTACTTAGTCACATAAATACTCTTAATCAACAGTCTAACAATTTTAGAACTAAAGAAAACTGTACTAGTGATGAGACAACTTGAAAGACAGAATGATATTCTTTGATTATGGGTTGAAATAATACAAAGATTATGGAGTATATATGTCGGTTCAACTAATGTACCAGAGAAAAGAGTCAAAAATTGAAGGAACCAGCCAACCAGGTGTAGGAGGGAAGATGTTAGATACAAAAAAATAGTATAGGTGTGAATTTTCTTGTCTTATAGATGCTAGATAGAAGCAGCACAAGCACTACAGGAGGGAGAAGGCGTGGGACCTCCTGCAGGGACGGATTCAGAATTTTTGTCAAGGTGGTTCAAAATTTACGATTTTTTCAGAGTGGTTCAAAATAGTGCATATTTTTTTTAAAATTCAAAATTATAAACATATTATTCTTAAAAAAATTTTCAAATAATGATTAATTTCGCAAAATAAAAATTCCAAGATGAAACTGACCCATCCTGCTTCTATGTAGGTCCGCCCTGCCTGCGGTCCTGCTCAATACAAATTTTTGGATGCGATAAAGGTGAATGCACATAAATGAAAGAAGTGCTATAAGCAAATTATCCTGTTAAAGATCGACGTTGATGTATCCATTTTAAATGAAGTGAAATTAGTCAATTCCAATTTAAATTTAAGGCTAACGATTGATGAAATAAAGATAAAGGTATAAAAGAAACGATCTTTAATTATGACGAAAATAATATGATATTAATAGTATTTTTTTTATTGAATATTAGAAAATTTGAAATGAGTACACCGGCAATTCACTCGAAAATAGAGTTAATTGTTCATAGTTGTGTTAGGTTTGGAACCTATAGTTATGTTAGGTTTAACTTTGAAATAACTTTGATATCATGAAGCATAATCATTGGTATTGATATTTAAAGATTTTTTTTTATAATGGTAACTGAAGCATTTTCTTAAAATCTTTTTCTGATCGTTTTTTAATGGATAAAATTATGGTAGAAGTGATTAATTCATTTAACAAAAAATTGTCTTTTATAAATTTTTAGGCAACTTTTGACATCAAGTAAATTATCAGAATTTTCATTCAAAATTTGATGTTTTTTTTAATAAATTTGTAAATAAATTTGACTCGTAATAATTATATAAGTCATACAATAATTATTATAACAATAAAATATTCTAACATATTTCTAGCTCATTAGGACTAACCATAATACATCTTTTTTGTTATTAATTAATGCCACTAGATTGTGCAGGCATCTTTTCAGTGAAGCATCCGATCAATTATATGCATAATAACAAAAACAACATGCATAATACAAAAAACAACATACATCATAAAAAAAACAACATGCAAACTGAATTCAACTGGACCTGTCCTGTTAATATCGATGGAGGTATCAATGAAGATATCGATATATCAGCTCCCTGTGACTTATTACATTCTTTCCTGGTTCTACAGATCATCTTAACAATCTATGTTTGCATAAGAGAAGGAAAGATGCAATTACAAGTGTAACCACTAAAGACATCTCCGGAAAGTTCACACTACCATGGTACACACTAAACAATTGAACCATCAGACAACATTGTCACTACACTACCTACTACAATATCTATGACTATGGCTTCCCTAGAGACAAAAAAAAGTTGTCGGCACGCACTAAATTGCAGTAGACAAAAGACAGTATTTGGCAATTGTTTATATTTTTAACCCATTGTTCTGAGCTTGTGGAGAATGTGCGTTTCCATTTCTACCACTTAATTCACAAAATTATGCAACCCATTATGCTACATTAAATTAAAACTTTCAAAACGCACCTCTAACAGGTCACTAAACAAGCACCTACAAGAAGCAGCCTCCTGATAACGCAAGGCAACTGAGTAAAGTTACAAGACCTGATAACATGCCGAAGGAAAAAAAAGAACAAAAAAACACAAGCATACAACTAATCAACTAAAGGGTACATTCCCTAACCAAATTACCTTGTATTCACATCCCATATCCCCCTCTTACATAGACAAAATTACCCACTCTATATCATAACAACAGTCTCTTACATTGACTGACACAATCTGACACAAATTCAAAGCCTATCTAAACATCCTCAACACCACTGTTAGATTGTTGTTCTTGTTCTGATCTAACCCGACCGACAAGCAATTGCCCAGTCCATGGTTCCCCCAAACCAGAATATCTTACGTGAGCTGTACTAACATGTGTTGGAGGCACAACTGGAGAAGAAACTGGCACAGACAGTTCTCTCTCCTGTTCTGTAGCTGTCCCTGGAAAGAGCTGCAGCTCTCTGGGTGGAGATGGTACAGGGTAGACCGTGGGAGGAGCTGGTAGTTGATGTGGCAATGGAACAATGGGGAGTGAAGGCACGTTAACAGAGACAGGTGACGCCATGCTTAAAGCCACACCAGGGTTGTGTGGCCAGTGTTGCATGTCAAAACCACCCATGCGCATGGATCGCATTCTGAGCTCATTTTGTAGCTCTACGATTTCAGTCTGGAGGACTCCCTTTTCATCTCTTAGCTCATTATTCTCTTGTGTCACCTATTAAAGAAAAATACTCAGAAAATTTTTCTTTTTTCTCTAAAAATGTTGTCTTTTCTTTGCGAAAAGATTGTACAGCAGCATTTCCAATAATACTGCTCTATACACAAAAACTGGGAGAAAATTTGGAAAATGGTGTCGTACTTTCTGGTATGTAAACAAACCCAAAATGAACACGATACTTATTTGCAATTGAAAAGAACACTCAGTTAAAAATAAGATACTTACATAATGAGATTCTTTTACTAAAGCAGCATGTTCCTTCCTCAAAGTATCTACTTGTGATAATAGATCACGCAAAATTCTAGTAGTATCACCAAGTATAGTTGCCTTCCCATTATTTTGTTTATCGGTCTCTGAAAAAATAAAGGGAAAAACTATTAAATTGCTATCATTTGAAGAACTCCGTTGAGACATTTAGCGGGAATAAGGGTCAAAATTATCACAATTCTTTTTAGAACAAAAGTTATCACAATTGCTATTCCTCCAATGCACAACTTCCATATCTTGAAAAAAACTAGTTGAACTGTAGTTACTGTACCACAATAGCATCTTCCATTTTTCCCTTTTTTTTCAATATCTTACGAATGATGTTTTAAATAAACTTAATGGTGTCTACACAAGAATTCCTGCGCAGCTTAGGTGGAAGGCATAGGAATACGCCGCCTGCCTACTAGACAGGGCTTGTTTGTGGTTTGCATGCACCAGTCAGTTTTCGTACTGCTATTTGCTGGTAACTAGAACTGCTTGAACCAAAGCAACTCAGATTCAAAAATTACCAAGCATATTGTGCAAACCAGAGAATAAATCGTTCAACTGATCGCGTTTGAGTTTCTCTCTTTCTGCTTTATGGATTTTCTTTGGTACTTTTCCATTGCCTTTCTTTCTAGGAGAAGACCTGTATTATTGTAAAATTAACAAAATTAATTCCCAAAAGTAAAAGGGGATGCTTCTGCAAAGCATGCTGAAACTCAATATTCATTCTATCAGATTAGAAACCACATAATACCATGCAATCAATTAAACTAGCACAAATAGTATCAGATTTAACTAGAAAAACTTAACATATAAATTGAAACGCATATAATTTCTTTGTCAATATGCTGAAACTAATAAAAGAGTAACACTGATGAGAAGAGAACAAACCCTTCAATAGATTTATCAGCAATCACTTCACCACTAGTCTCGGCGGGAGATGAATCATCCGTCGCCATCCCAAGTTTCAATTTCCTACAGCAAACGAATTCAACTTCAACAATCGATTCAAACTTGATTACGCAAGAGGATTTTAAAAACAATAATTGAAATGAAATTGCTCAACGACAGTCAGATCTGAGCACCTTGAGCTAGATCTTTTTCAAGAACATCAGATTGGGGAAAAAGAGAAAGAAGGAGAAAGCATTAAATTAGGGTTTTGAGCAACTATTTTCTCTCTTTTTTTTATAGTTATTTGTCAATAAAATGGATTTGTTGAGCAAGTCATACTCATTGCCTCGTTGGTCGTCTTTGTTTTTTTCCTGCAGAACCGAGGGAGGCTTGGAGGAAACAATTGACAACTATTAATATTTAGCGGTATCCAGAAAGATCCCCAAAAGTAACATCTCACTTCTGAAAAATAAAATATTTTTCTAATCATAAATTTGCACATAGTTTTTGACTAAACTCAAATGAATAGAAACTCAATTTTGTTTTCATCAGACTATAGTAATTTAGTATATCTAAAATACTAATCACATCAAATTCATAAATCCAGAAACATTGTTTACATCACAAAACAAAATTATTCACTTTTAAAATTTAAAAAGATAATATTGAAGAATGACGTGTCATCTCAATGCATCCAATTGGTTACTGGTGTGTTTATTTTGGGTACACGTAGCGAAGAGAGAAGGAGAGAGCGATTGAAAGGAACAGGGGAGGAGGTGGGAAGATCGTGGGTCCCGGAGGAAAGAGGACAAAGAGTGTGGAGATAGCACGCTCCAGCGTGTGGCCAGCACCAACCCTAGTTTAGCCGGAACGGAATCTGATGTTGCTAGCGCAGTCAGATTATTTGATTGTCTCGAGATTCGTACTTTGAAAATATTATTTTTTTCAGTTTTCATCTAACGGTCGATTATAATTAGACAGTCAAGTCAATTCGTATCGTTAAATTTGACGTAGCGCGGTACAACGCAGTAACATCATGTCAGTTTAGCCATCATTTTTAGACCTGTCAAACGTGCGAAACAATCACGAAATAGAGTAATTTCATTAACTGTTTTGTTTAATGAATAATTAAGAAATTTTTATTACGTTAACTATTTCGTTAAAGAAAACGATCGAAACGATAGGAACGAATCAAAATGATCGAACTTCTTTCCTTCGCTCTTCAATCATCTCATCTCTTATCACACTAAAGCAAACCAAGAACCGATGATGAACCATTCTAATCATACATAGTAATCAAATCTTTCATCTTTCACATCTCATCACCTTCTCTCAGCATAGTCTTTTTCTCTGTAATCAAAATAATTCTAACAATTTATAGTCACAAACGAAACTACGAACAAACGTTTACGAAACAAAATATTTTCATTAATCGTTTCGTTTTTAAAACGAAAAAATTTTCTTTGATTGTAATTGTTTTATTTGTCACTAAATAAAACGAAAAACGATTAAACGAACAACCATTGATAGTCCTAACCGTTTCCCTCGCCTTGTGTCTCTACATGTCACTCCTCTAATTTTCCGGTTCTCTGCTTATAATCCTCGTGTAAGGCCGGTCCATGAATTCCCTCCTTACGTTACATATAGTTTCTTCTGTGGAAATTGGATTGCCACAACATTACGATCGCGGGCGGATTCATTTACGGGCAAGTGTCCGGGCATGATTTTCAAAAATGTAAAATTTAGTGTATTTTTAGTTATTTTTGTAGTGAAAAAAATGTGCTTTTAATGATATTTTAATAGGCTTTAGTGAGTTTGTCTTGAGCTTGATCTCAACATCAGTGCTCGAACTTAGTTGTGTTCGAGTTTAATTGAGCTCTCGATCTGCCCATGACTACGATGTATTGTTTTGTGCTCTTTATGATACGCAAGGAACATTATTATCTTCGAAAGTTGGAGTTTATTGATAGAATAGTTTAACTTGAAGATTTTATATTTTTTAATTAATTTAAATAATTTCCGTTTGATGAATAAAAAATTAAATTAATTAAATTAATGTAAATAGTTGAAATAAATGGTTTTAAATAATAATTATTAATAGTAGTTAAAATTATTTTTATTTTCATAGCATGAGCTAACTTAAATAAATATGAAGTGTTACAAATTGGAGTTATTTAATGAACTATATAATTTATATCCAATTTATCACTTTGTATTTGCATCATATGAATACGCACTATATCACATTGCACAAGTCAAATTCGATATTAGCATTTATTCATGATTAAAAACTTTATTCAATAATTCTTGAGCAATGAATTTTATCCTAAAAAACAAATAGCACAAATAATATACTTATTATGAGGACATGTACTTGTAGTGTTTTAATTTGATTTACATTTTATATGAAGTATGCTTTACTAAGACTTCTAGCTTAAAAAAATTATGCATGAAATTGCTTTTACAGGCACTACTGTTTTAAGAAATTAAATACTTTGTCAGTTTGTCAACATAAGTATGGCAGATGTGAATTTTTACTGAAATTGAAGTAATCTTCAATATTAAACTTTTTCCCTTTGAAATTCTCGTCAGTATTTTTTTAAATACTTTTTAAATGTTGATCCATTTAGGACACGAATATCACGAAATTTTGTTTTTGAATTATCAACAGAAAACGTACAATTGCTTCAAATAAAAATTGTGTAGCTTTGGCCGTTCTAAACATGAATTGGTTTCTAATCACTCTCACTAGATGCTTATGCATCAGATTGTATATATATGTGGAAAGAAATTGTTGATATGCTAAAAAGAAATTTGGGACATCTACAGGGGCGGATCTAAGAAGGGCTAAAGAGCAGTCGCTTTTTTGAATTTTTTTTTTGCAAAATAATTTTATATATTTATACGATTTGTCAATTTTTTGTAAAATAAACATACATATTTAAAAAATGTGACTTATTTTGTCTCCTCTGAATTTTTTTTTTATAGATTTTCTCCTAATTAAAATTCTAAATTCACCTCTAGACGTCTACATGATTTTCGACCACGGAGTCCAAAAAAATTTTAGCTAAAGAGTTTACATGTTTGAAATTTGTTGTCGCTAAAAGATTGCAGTTTTTTTTATTTTTCGAGCAGATGTGACGTTTTTTCATTGACAAACGATTCTTTGACGTTTATTAGCTTTTTTCAAAATATTTATCTTTAATTGTAAAATAAATATTTATATAGAATAACTAAAAGAACAGGTTGATCAAAGTTGAAATACCATCACATCTAGTGTTTTCTAAATACAAGAAACTACACGATAGTTGCACAGTTCATTGTGTAATTACCCGTTCAAAAATACATGACAAATCTTCGATCGATCATGTTTGTATGACCTTACAATCAAACACCTAGTGCAGATAGTTGAAAAATGTTAGAGAATATCATAATTGATATTATCGATATCAACATAAAGATTTAAATTAATGACTTTATTATACAATATTTCTTATACATTATTTTAATTTTGAAATTGATACGATTGAATTATAAAGTTACTAATATGCATCATTACATATATAAAAAAACGCTCCATAATGAAACTATTAATATATGCATGATTCGTTGGTATCGAAGACATCAACGTATCTCTATATATGTATAAGTTTCCAATAGTATCAGCATAAACACTTTATATAAACGAACTATTATACATCTCATTTTATATATGTTTAACAAAACAACCGTTATTAAAAGAGTCAGTAGAAATTTCGAAGTTCACTGAAAACAATTAATATTGCGCTTCAAAAGAAACGAGTATAAAAGATGTATAGGAGAATGTGAAAAAAAATACTGTGAAACTTTTTAATAGCGAATGTACATAACGTCTGATATAAAAACTAACCTTTAATAGCGGTTGGTCTGTAGGAGCCGCTATTAAAAGGTTTTTTATATCCGTTCATCCGCAAGGTCCGGTGTTAAAAAGTTTTCAATAGCTACTCTTTTTTTACATCTGGTATTAAAAGTTTTGACCAATAGCATTGCACGGTTTATGTCCCACGGGTCTCTGTTTTTGTGAATCGAATCGTCCATTGCATTAAATCCAACGGTCAGAAAATAGATAAACAACCACAAATTCTAATTAATAGCTTCATTTCTTTTCTTCCCACAACCGCCTCATTTCATTTACTTTCTTCCCACAGCTGCCTCATTAATTTTTTCTTTCTTCCCACAGCTGAAACATGAGAGCTGAGGAGAGGAAGCTGGGATCTCATAGTGTTGGTAAGCCTGAATGTTGCTGGTGTATTGGTAAGCTTAAAAGGCATTACATTGAACTCATAGTGTCCTTCATGTATTTGAAAGTCGGTTTTAAACTTATCTTCTTCAGCCATCATAATCTGGTGATAACCAGCCCTCAAATTCAGCTTAGAAAAGTATTGTGCATCCTTTAACTCATCTAGTAAATTATCTATTATTGGTATGGGTACTTATTCTTCACAGTATTGTCATTTAACTTTCTGTAATCAATGCACATCCTTCAACTTTCATCTTTCTTATTCACTAACAACACTGGAGATGCATCATGGCTGGTTGAGGGTTGTATGAATGTATTTGTTAGAACTCTTCAATTATCTTTTCAAGTTCTAGCCTTTGGTAATAAGAGAACTTGTGAGGTTTGAGAGAGATGGGATTGGCATCAGATTTCAAGGGAATCTTATGATCTTCCTCTCTACATGAAGGCAGGGTAGCATGCTCTTTGAACACTTCTTTAAACTCAGAAAGCATTTCCTCAATTGCTACTGGTATTGCTCTATTATGTGTACTTTTGTTATCTTGGATACTAAACAAATGGGCTATCAAAACTTGGCTTCCCTTCTTGTTTTCCTTTTCAATATTAATAGATTGCTCACATAGTATAACCTCAACCTTAATCCCTTCTACCTATAATTTGACATGATTAACCTTATAACTAAATTGCATAATTCCCCTTTTTCAAACAATATTCACAATCATGTAGTGATCAACCAATTCATTCCTAGAACCAGATCATAGCCTGGAACCTTCATGAGTCTCACATCCATGTTAAAAGACTGGTCTTGTAAGGAAAAACTCAAGTTCTGACAAATCTGAGTAGAAGCCATTTGAGAGCCATCTGCAATAGTTACTATCATTCTTTCTGTCTGAATAGTCTCAATTTGCAAGATTTGGGCTACTTCAGGATTGAAAAAAGAATGTGTGCTACCACTGTCAATCAATGCACATATGTCAACATTGTCAATTTTACCCTTGAGTTTAAAAGTTCTTGGATTTGGCTGATGTCGTCCTGAGTGTATTTGTGGGTGTGCACAAATGGTAATCACAATTTGCTCCTCTTCCTCATATACATCTTCCTCTCTATCTTCTTTCTCATTCTCAGTTATATTATCATGTAATTCCCTATTGATCCTCTTATTAGAATAAACATACACACTACAGTTATATTCATACACCTCTGCCACAGACAATCCTCATAGGTTTAGTTAACAATTAGTTAGGTAGATTCAATGTATCAAGACCGTGAGATGTATTTCCATTTATCTATCTATATGTATGTAAAGCTTCAAGATAGACTAGATAATAAAAACAATTTTACACTTATCTTCTTCTATATTCTTTATGTATCATTTCATGGTATCAGAGCAAGCGAACTTTCTTGCTTAATCAAGGTCAACAATGGCAACCCTTCCTTCTCCCAAACATTCCAATTCTTCTCCAAATAATTCAACTATTACCAGAAATCATAATACCTCTTTCAATTCCATGGATTCTATCATCCCTATCAATTTACTGATAGCCATCAAATTAATCGAATCTAATTTCTTGACCTGAAATCACAAATTATGCCTCTCATCTATGGTCATAATCTTGCTCGATTTCTTGATAAGTCTCCACCTGACATGCCAATCATCAACGACAAATGGACAGATTGAGATTACCCCCATTTATTTCCCTTGACATCGCCAAGATCAACTCCTACTAGGGTGGTTGAGATCGTCTCTCACAGAAAGTCTTTTGGCCCAGGTGATATCCAGTACCACCACACGCGATTTCTGGCGAGCTCTCTAAGATTTCTACTCATCAACCTCTCATGCTCGACTTCATGAGTTAAAACAACAGCTCCAGACTGTTAATAAGGGAGACATGTCCTGTTCAGACTACCTCCTTCACCTCTGGCGAGTTGCAAATGAACTCTCCTTCATCGGTTCTCCACTCCCAGAAGAAGAACTTATCTCTGCCACCATCAATGGACTAGGAACTTATTATAATTCGATTGTAGTTGTTGTTTCGACTACTTGCTGCCACGGTTCCCTCTCCTTTTCCGATCTCCATGGGTTCTTGGTCATGAAGCCATACTAAAAACTCAACAAGCTGTCTCCCATGCCACATCCTTATACACAAATCGAAACAGAGGAAATCGATTCCGCACCAACATATCTTCGAACCCACCAAATCAGACATGATCCAATACCCCAACCCAATTTGATGGATTAACCAAGCCCAGTTATGGCCAAACCTCAATTGGGCCATTTTTGGATTCTAATTCTCGGAATTCTACACCTGAAATACAACCCTATTGTCAAATTGTTATCTTGGATACTAAACAAATGGGCTATCAAAACTTGGCTTCCCTTCTTGTTTTCCTTTTTCAATATTAATAGATTGCTCGCATAGTCTAACCTCAGCCTTAACCCCTTCTACCTATAATTTGACATGATTAACCTTATAACTAAATTGCATAATTCCCCTTTTTCAAACAATATTCACAATCCTATAGTCATCAACCAATTCATTCTTAGAACCAGATCATAGCCTGGAACCTTCATAAGTCTCACATCCATGTTAAAAGACGAGTCTTGTAAGGAGAAACTCAAGTTCTGTCAAATCTAAGTAGAAGCCATTTGAGAGCCATCTGCAATAGTTACTATCGTTCCTTCTGTCTGACTAGTCTCAATTTGCAAGATTTGGGCTACTTCAGGATTGAGAAAAGAATGTGTGCTACCATTGTCAATCAATGCATATATGTCAACAATGTCAATTTTACCCTTGAGTTTAAAAGTTATTAGATTTGGTTGATGTTGTCCTGAGTGTATTTGTGGGTGTGCACAAATGGTAATCACAATTTGCTCCTCTTCCTCGTATACATCTTCCTCTCTATCTTCTTCCTCATTCTCAATTATATTTTCATGTAATTCCCTATTGATTCTCTTATTAGAATAAACATACACACTACAGTTATATTCATACACCTCTGTCACAGACAATCCTCATAGGATTAGCTAACAATTAGTTAGGTAGATTCAATGTATCAAGACAGTGAGATTTATTTCCATCTATCTATATGTATGTAAAGCTTCAAGATAAACTAGATAATAAAAACAATTTTACACTTATCTTCTTCTATATTCTTTATGTATCATTTCATGGTATTAGAGCAAGCGAACTTTCTTGCTTAATCAAGATCAACAATGGCAACCCTTCCTTCTCCCAATCAACATTCCAATTCCTCTCCAAATAATTCAACTATTACCAGAAATCATAATACCTCTTTCAATTCCATGGATTCTATCATCCCTATCAATTTACCGATAGCCATCAAATTAATCGAATCCAATTTCTTGACCTGCAAATCACAAATTATGCCTCTCATCTATGGTCATAATCTTGCTTGGTTTCTTGATGAGTCTCCACCTGACATGACAATCATCAACAACAATGGACAGATTGAGATTAACTCGATTTATCTCCCTTGACATCGCCAAGATCAACTCCTACTAGGGTGGTTGAGATCGTCTCTCACAGAAAGTTTTCTGGCCTATGTGATATCCAGTACCACCACACGCGATTTCTGGCGAGCTCTCGAAGATTTCTACTCATCAACCTCTCGTGCTCGACTTCATGAGTTAAAACAACAACTCCAGACTGTTAATAAAGGAGACATGTCCTGTTCAGACTACCTCCTTCACCTCTGGCGAGTTGCAGATGAGCTCTCCTTCATTGGTTCTCCACTCCCAGAAGAAGAACTTGTCTCTGCCACCATAAATGGACTAGGAACTGATTATAATTCCATTGTAGTTGCTGTTTTGACTACTCGCTGCCACGGTTCCCTCTTCTTTTTCGATCTCCATGGGTTACTTCTAGGTCATGAAGCCTTTCTAAAAACTCAACAAGTTGTCTCCCATGCCACCTCCTTCTACACAAATCAAAACGGAGGAAATCGATTCCGCACCAACAGATCTTCGAACCCACCAAATCAGACATGATCCAATACTCCAACCCAATTCGATGGATTAACCAAGCCCAGTTATGACCAGACCTCAATTGGGCCATTGTTGAGTTCTAATTCTCGAAATTCTACACCTGAAATACAACCATGTTGTCAAATTTGCTCAAAATTTGGGCATTCTGCCAAAATGTGTTATCGAATGTATCACCAAGATAATAAATGGAACCAAACTCTAGATTTAAGGCCTAAAATGTACAAGCCATCCCTCAACCACATGACTCAACCAATTGGGTTATTGACTCGGGTGCAAATAATCATGTCACAAATGACATTAACAATATTTCTTCTTTTTTTGTCTATAATGGATCCGGTCATCTTCAAATAGGTAATGGTACTGATCTCCCCATCTCCCATATTGGCTCAAGTTCTTTTCAAATCTCAAATCATTATATTCATCTTAATAATGTTCTTTATGTACCACATTTTTCCAATAATAGAATAAGCTTATCAAGATTACTCCATGATAATCCTTCTCTTCTCATCACATTTTCTCTACCTTTTTGTATCTTAGAGGACCTCCACATCAAGATCCATCTTCTTCAAATTCCTAGCTTCAATGGATCTACCTCTTCAAAATGAAGACTTCTTCCAAAATCATCCAAGAAACATCTCCTCAAGCTCTTCTTGCTACTCGTCTCACTACAAGTACTAGACATGCAAGACTTGGTCATCCATCTAATTCTACTACAACAAAAATTATCACCCCTTATAGTTTATCTTGTATTAGGAATAATCTTTTTTGTCATGATTGTATACAAGCTAAAGCTCACGTTTTGTTCTTTTCTCCTTCTTTTTCTACTACAACTTTCCCTTTACAATTAGTTCACTCCGATGTATAGGGACCTTCTCCAATTGTATCTTCTCATGGACATAAGTATTGCATTACATTTGTTGATGATTATTCTCATTTCACTTGGATTTATTTTATGAAATAAAAGAGCGAAGTTATCTACTATTTTTCTCTCTTCAAGTCTCAAGTAGAAAATCTTCTTGACACAACAATCAAAATTCTAAGAACCGATGGAGGGGACGAATGCTTTAAACATATAGAACTTTAACTTAAGAGACAAAATGCCATCCATAATGCTTCTTGCTTGTTTCTAAACTTCTATCCAGATTGTTCAAGCTTCTAAGATGTGTAGAGCTCTTCTCGCTTCTTGTTTGCTAGTATGCTCATTCAAATATCCAAAATAAACTCAAGCAAGATAAATGGTAAAATTCAAGTTGTTTTGCAAATCGTCAAACTAAAGAAATTGTTTAGTACAACAATCTCTCCCTTTTGACGATTTGCAAAACTTATAGTGCCTGAGGGGAATGGTAAGTTGTGAAATTTTAATTTTAACTTCGTGCACATCATGCATCTCATTTCTCCCCCTTTTTGAAATCGGCAAAAGGGTTGCAAATTGTTCAAGTGAAAAACTCCCCCTTAGTCATGCACTATTAGAGTAAAAGAATTAAGAAGAATAGTAAACGAATGTTATTGCATTATGTTATGAGAATTGATTAACAAACAAGCGAGCTCCCCCTCAATTCAAGATATATATGTAGCATTTTTACAAGTATAATTATTGATGCATGATTTTATAATTTTCACATGTTACATACGCAACATCAATATATATATGCAAAATGAGCTTTTAAAAATTTTAAGCGCATACTTTAAATTTAGACATGTAGCATAGTCTGATACTCTAATAAATATGATATGGAAAGTTCTATTTCAAATAATGTGCAATATGAAATATGCATTAACACAATAAATCATCATAATATGAAGAACAATTTCAAGGTACATTTCATATATCTTTAGCAATTTAAGCATAAATGTGACATACGTTGACCCAACGATTTATTTAACTCAACAATGCATAATTTTGAGAAATAATATAGTAACATCAAGTTCTTTGAGGAATAATGAAAACACATGTAATCAACAATATTTAACAACCTAAGAAGCGAAACTTTAGCAATTTAGAACATATAGCATATCAAGCACATAAACATAACAAGTCTCACACATAAATGATAGATCACCTCAAGTCATACGAACAAAATATAGTCTAAATATAAAGCATAATCATAAAGATCCTAATGAGTCAAACGTAACCAAAACACGATAAACACCAAATACAAAGTATGCATAGCAACCATAGCACATAACAAAGAGTCAAAAGATGGAATCCTAAGATACTACTATGATGAAGGATAAGCTACTCGTTACCCTCCGTATCTATGTCATCCGTCTCAATCTCTCTAGTTGCAATGAGTGCCCCTTCTTCATCTATTGGTGCGGTTGAAGTGCTTGCACCCATTTGACTTGTCATGTAGCGATCAAATTTTCAAGTTGATCTTGCCTCATCTCAAGCCGCCTAAACCCGCTAGTAACATTGGTGCTCAATGCGTCTATCTTACCCAATACAAGAGCCATGAATTCTTGATTTGACATTGCTTGAGCGGGAACATCTTGATGAGGCTCTTGGTTTTGTGGCGCGGGGTTGGGGTCGGTAAATTGATTAATAGCCGCATTTGGATGTTTTATCCATTCATTAATGGAACGGTTATCCGGAGCACATTCGTTTGTATCACGTCCCATTTTGCGCCATGAGATTGAGGTAAGTGAATCCCGTAAGTGAATCCCATAATTTGCTTGAAGGTTTCATTTTGATGCGTCTCGGAAGGGTGCACCCAACTCTTTTGATGATCATTTGAATTACATGTGCATAGGGTAACGAGGCTTGGATGTCTTGTAGAAATGTATAGGTCATATGGTGGAGGATGATATATGGGACATTGAGTCGAACATTTCTACGCTTTGAGTTTTGAGTTTGGATTTCAGAATTAGCGAAGCATTGAGTCTTGTAGAAATGTAGAAATGTATAGGTCATATAGGCTTGGATAGTACATTTCATGTTGGTTTTGAGTTTGGATTTCAGAATTAGCATGTTGTTGATGAAGGCAAATGCCAATCGATGAAGAGAGGTAGGCTCGCAACAAATAGACCACTTGGGTACTCAATGTCTTTAAACCACTCCCTATATTCAATGAAGGTTCAAGTATTTGCATTTGTCCAAGCTCGGGTTATATAGGTGTTTTCAAGTTCGGGACCATAGGGAAATCCAAAAAGATCGGCAAGGTCAGGTTCGTTTAGGCATATCTCTCGACCGCATACCCAAGTGACTATTGTTAGTTTGTAATAATCTATAAGTCAATAATACGATAAATTATCATAAAGCTTTGTTCATGAATTGAGTGATTAATAAACTGTCATTTTGTTACCTTGAGTATTATTGAATTTATGAATCATTCTTTTATCTGACTTGAGTCAATAATTGGAATTGTGAAACTTCATAATACAGATGATATATACTCTTAAAAGTCTCTAACCAAGGTAATTAGCAGGAACACTAATTTACCGTTACAAGGTTAGAATGTGGATTAAAAGATGGTTAAGTTTTACAAACCATAGACATGAGATGTCGTTTTAATCATATAAATACATGTTAGAAGAACATGGTATTTGACAGACCTCGAATGAAACATTAAATGGAATTGTGTACGTGTCATTAATGTTTTCATTCAGTGTTAAGTTCTAAAGTATGAGGTATTCATCTTTCCTACTAAGAGATGTGTATGTGTGATTGTTATCTAACGTTGTCGGTAAAACGCAGTCATAACGGTAACTTTTCGGTATACATAACTTAGTTGAGGTAGTGATGGTTTACTGAAAGTACTATTATCCCTCGTATCTTGATACGAGTTACAGTATCACTGGGCCCCTTGATGGAGTAGGATTATCTGCATGCGGTATAATTACAAGAGTAATTATATTTGATAAGTCTGCTCAAGATCGAGAAAAGATTAAGGTTGCAAGGATGACACACACCTGCCTTGAAACTAATCTGATACTGTGTAATGAAAGAATTAACACTATTAAAATGTTTAGTGGATCGTGATATTGCATAAGTACAACATCGTCTGTGTAATTGGATGGTCATAGCGCAAATGTCAGATGCCTCCTATGATTATAGAAATTAAAATGGTTTTAATTCTATTTACCAACATAACACAGATCCTATTGGATCACACCGCATAGGAGCTAAATCAGAGAATCTTAATGATTAATTATAAATAGTTATAATTAATATTAAGATGGTTATAATTAATTATATATGATATGATTAAATTATATATGTCATATAAGATGACAAGCAAAAACAAACGGTTGAATTTATAGACGTATACGATACGTTGTATAAAATCATACCGCAACCAAACAAATACCAAACCCTGAGAAATATAATTGTTGAGAACAATTATAAGTTTATAAATATTTATATATATTTAATTTAGATTTTAAATATTGATTATGGTTTTTTGAATTTGGGATGAAAGTCATTATCAAATTAAAACCTTAATTAAATATTAATTAAAATCTTAATTAAATAAATAAATTAATTAAAAGGATGTCGCCATGGCATGAACATGGGAAATGCAAATCAAATGAATATGTGGCACTTTGATATTTTTTTTTTGGCTCATGGCAACATGGGAAGTCGGCAAGAATTTTGTGAAAATTTTATGTATGCCGACATGCACATCTCCAAAAGGGTAAAATGGTAAATTCACATTTTAAGGGTATTTTGGTAATTTGTAACCTCCTCATTTTAGTATAAATATAGGGGTAGAGGGAGAGAGAAAGAGACACCAAAAATCGATTCGTACTCGTTAACTCGGATTCGTATCGATAAATATACTTTCTCTCTTTCTCGTATACGGTTATTTACGGGATTCGGAAAAATAGTATTTTTGCGAAAGGAGCGGTATTTCATATTTGAATAACTGCGAGTCGTAAAGATATTCATTTAGTCCTTATCTCGGTGAATAGTGTTTTTGCGGGATATCGCGGCTTTCGGTATTTCTGGCAGAAGAAGTAAGCCGGTCTCTGGTCGTCCTGGTGGACATCTGGTAGAGGTATCAGACGTCTGATACTCCGAGGAGAAGAGCGTCTGTGATTCGGCCGTCCGAGTCTTCTGCGGTCCAATTCGAATTTGGATCAAGGTATTAATGTTATATTAATTTATTTAATTTGTAAGTAGATTAAAGTTTTAGAATTCAGTTAAGGAGTAGATCTGTTTAAGGATTAAGTAGGGTTTTGATGTTAGGGATAAACGGGAGGTGGACACCCTCTGTGGTTTATCCGACATACCCCGCTTAATCCTCGGCTTAAGTCAGACGTAAAATTTTTGTTTTACGGTCTTTCCGCTGCTTAGGCCAATTGACGGGTTTTGAACTGTTCGTAACCCAACAGTGGTATCAGAGCACCGGGCTCTCCCGCTAATTGATTTTCTAAAAGTTATAACTTATGCAAATTAGGTGCATATACCGCACATCGGTTTAATTCTTTGAATTGCAGCTCAAGTCCAAAACCGAAATGAAATGAGATTTCCTCGGTTCGGTTTTACCGACTGAGAAAGTTAAATGTGATTTAAGCTTTCTGTATGTTTTATTTAAGTTTTCGTTTTATAACACTTTCAACCGCGTTTGAGTATATCTAAGAATGTGATGAAGCAATAGAGTACCCAAAGTAAGAACTGTTAATCTCCACTCGTAAGAGATAAAGGTTATGACATGAGAGGTGTCTTAGGACTCTTTCGTCTGATCTCTTTTACGTGTCCTGATTAGCTGGCCCAAACGGGGACTTTATCACGTTACCAAATTACTCAGATGTTTTTGAAATGGCAAAATGTAACTCTTTCGCATTTTGAAAACCTTCGGATAAGTAAAGTAATTTGAGGAGTGTGATGAAGCAATAAAGTACTCAAAGTAAGAACTGTTGCGCGTACGATGAGAAAGAAGGTTCTGTCTAGGAAAGATTAGAACTAATAAGGTCCCCGGTGACCCTGATCTTTCCTGGGAGCCCCTTTCCATAATACGACATCAGGCCCAAATGGGGACTTTGTTACATTACTAATTGCTTTATGGACTGGAAAGAATATCTGTTTGCAAAATCATATAAATTGTTTATGTGCTTTTAAACGGTATAAATGATAACTGAGCATTGCTGCGAGATAAAGAATAAGAAACTGATAAATGATATACCGGACCAAGTATATACGTAAATTGAGATTTACCGAGATATTATGAAATGTATAAATGAGATTTATCACTTTCAAGGAAACGTGAAAGAGTGTGATGTCAAAGATAGATTTGTGAAGGAACTCACGATGATCTTTCTGGCAGACGGGTTTTCACGTATCCGTAAGAGTGTCTTACAATTAGTTTAAAGAACTGACTGCTTAACAAATGTAAGCTTCTGAAAGAGGTTTTGATGTTAGAGATAAACGGAAGGTGGACACCCTTTGTGGTTTATCTGACATACCTTTTTAATGAAGCTTGCACCGTTAAACAGATTAACAAACGTAAGCTTATGAAAGAGGTTTTGATGTTAGAGATAAACGGAAGGTGGACACCCTTTGTGGTTTATCTGACATACCTTTTTAGTGAAGCTTGCACCGTTAAGCATAAGAAAAGGTTCTGATGCCAAAGATAAACTGGAGGTGGATCCCCTAGGTCGTTTATCTGACATACCTTTTTAGAATGCTTACGATTTTTATATATGAAAACAAACCCACACGAATTAAGTAGTATGTCCTTCCTACTCTATCCTTCTCACACTATTGTTCATCGGTTGACGGTTCTCTACTCAGTAGGCGTCGTCTTTTACCTTTGGTGGTCAAGGGTTATGTAAGACATAACGAACCAAGTAGAGTGAGGTTACTTACCAATGATTTCCAAAAACGTTTTGGGCTTGGGGCAAAGTCTTCGTTAAAAACATATGATGTTTTAACGAAACCAAGAATCACAAAGAGTTGTGATTAGCAAGATGGCTTACCTAAAATAACTAATAACCGAGTTATGTGTAACAGCTGACTCATATATTAGTGAAAATATGGATCTTGGTCTTACTGCAAAAGGGAATAGAACAAATTTGCAGTGGGAGTTTTATTATTTGAATAGAACATAACATGAACAAAGCTAAAATCTTTACTTTTAACGTTGTAGAAATATGGCTAAAGAATCGTCTATTGTATTAAGGCGAGAGAAGAAAGAATATGTCTTAAACTCACCGGTCCCTGTTGAGCCTAAGGATGGCAAAGCAGATGATGACATGAAGAAGAGTTCTTCTGTCCTCATGACCCGAGTTGGTGAGAGGAAGATAAAAAGGGCCCCAAAGAAAGTGGCTTCTAAGTACAATGGCAAAGAGAAAAAGATTGCTAAACCCAATCCTCCCAGGGTAAAGTTTTCTGTATCATCTGACTATGATTACTGCAATGTAAAGGGTCATTTGAAAGAGAACTGCCCAAAGTATATGGCGGACATGAAGTCTGGAAATGGTTCCAAACCTTCATCCTCAGATGTGTTTGTCGTTGAAGTTAATGTTACTTCCTCTATTAATGATTGGGTATTAGATACTGGATCATGTGCTCATATTTGTTCGAATATGCAGGCACTAAAGAATAGGAGAAAGTTACGTAACAAGGAAATACAACTCCAAGTTGGAAACGGAGCAAAGGTTGCAGCCGTAACCGTTGGAAATATAGAGTTGTATTTGCCTAGCGGGCTTGTATTGGAACTAGAAAATGTTTATTTTGTTCCTAGCATTTCCAAGAACATCATTTCGGTCTCATGTTTAGAGACGAATGGGTTCTCTTTTGTAATAGAGAACAATAGTTGCTCAATATATAAAAGAAAGTTATATTATGGATCCTCTTGTATGATGAATGGTCTGTATATATTACAATTGGAAAAACCCGTGTTCAACATAACTAATAAACGACTCAAAGCGTCTCATGAAAGCACGACTTACATGTGGCATTGTCGCCTTAGTCATATAAACGAGAAACGCATTGAGAAGTTACATAAAGATGGACTTCTTAGAAATTTTGATCTTGAATCAATTAACACATGCGAATCTTGTTTACGTGGAAAAATGACCAAAGCGCCTTTCTCCAAAAAGGGCGAAAGGGCAAGTGACTTACTGGGACTCGTACATACTGATGTATGCGGACCTATGAGTACTTGTACAAGAAATGGTTATTCTTACTTTATCACGTTTACTGATGATTACAGTAGATACGGTTATGTCTACTTGATGAGACATAAGTCCGAATCCTTTGAAAAGTTCAAGGAATTCAAGGCTGAAGTAGAAAATCAATTAAACAAGAGTATTAAGGCCTTACGATCTGATCGTGGAGGCGAATACTTGAGTCATGAGTTTATAACGTACTTAAAAGAATGTGGAATAGTTTCACAACTCACGCCTCCGGGGACACCACAATGGAATGGTGTTTCTAAGAGACGAAATCGAACCCTGCTAGACATGGTCCGATCTATGATGAGTAATGCCACTCTTCCGAAATCTTTTTGGGGGTACGCACTAGAAACTACGGCACGAACGATAAATATGGTTCCGTCTAAGTCAGTAGAAAATACTCCATACGAGTTATGGTTTGGGAAAGCCCCAAATATGTCTTATTTTAAAATATGGGGTTGCGAAGTATTTGTCAAACGTCCGACGTCTGGCAAACTTGATCCCAAGTCTGACAAATGCTTTTTTGTAGGATATCCTGAGGAAACGAAAGGATATTACTTCTATCACCAGGCCGAGAACAAAATAGTTGTTGCTCGTATTGGTATATTTTTGGAGAAACAGTTTCTCGCAAAAGGAAGTAGTGGGAGTAATGTAATACTTGAAGAAATTCGAGATACATCACACAGTACAGTATCTGAACCAGATCAGATTAACCCACCACTTGATACTTCGGTTGAAGAGCATCTGGAAGAATCAAATCCACAAGTAGTTGTGGAGGAGGTTCTAGTCCCGAGCTCAAGTACTTCAACGCAAGTTGAAGTAGAACCAAATATGCAAATAGTTGCAGATCAAGTTCAACAAACCGAAGGTCAAGTGCTACGTAGGTCTGCAAGGACAGTTCGAGCACCCAAGAGATACTTGGGACTGCACGAGGTCTCAGTATATGATGCTGAAGATCCTATGACCTATGCGGAAGCAATAGATAGGCCCGACTCTGATAAATGGCTAGATGCCATGGAATCCAAAATACAATCCATGTATGACAACACGGTGTGGAACCTAGTTGTGTCATTTGATGGGGTGAAACCCATAGAAAACAAATGGATTTTTAAAAGAAAAACAGACATGGATGGTTAGTTGACTGTATACAAAGCACGGTTGGTTGCGAAAGGTTTCAAACAAATTCAAGGAGTTGATTATGATGAAACTTTTTCGCCCGTGGCTATGTTTCAATTCGGATACTCCTAGCAATTGCCGCATTTCATGATTATGAAATATGGCAGATGGATGTCAAAACCGCCTTCTTAAATGGAAATTTAGAAGAGGATGTGTATATGACACAACCTGAGGGTTTTGAGGATCCAAAGAACGCTGGGAAGATATGCAAGCTTCATAAATCATTTATGGATTGAAGCAAGCGTCACGGAGTTGGAATCTTCGGTTTGACGAAGAAGTCAAAAAGTTTGACTTCATCAGATGCGAATAAGAACCATGTGTGTACAGAAAAACTAGTGGGAGTGTCATCGCCTTTCTAATCTTATATGTAGATGACATACTCTTAATGGGAAACGACATTCCTATGTTGCAAAAGGCTAAGTCTTCATTAGAGAAAATGTTCTCGATGAAGGACTTAGGCGAGGCTGTCTATATACTAAGCATAAAGATCTATCGTGATAGATCGAAAAGACTTATAGGATTAAGTCAAAGCACGTACATTGACAAAGTGCTAAACAGGTTTAGCATGCAGGATTCTAAGAAAGGATTCCTGCCTATGAATCATGGTGCGCAGCTTAGCAAGACTCAGTGTCCTTCGACAACTGATGAGCGAAGCATAATGAGTAGAGTGCCATACGCTTCGGCTATAGGCACTATCATGTACGCCATGTTGTGCACTCGCCCTGATGTCTCGTACGCTTTAAGTGTGACGAGTAGATATCAGGCTAATCCAGGCATGGAGCACTGGAATGCTGCAAAGATATCCTTAAGTACTTAAGAAGAACTAAGGATATGTTTCTCGTCTATGGTGGTGACTCTGAACTCGTGATAAACGGTTACACAGATGCAAGTTTCCAAACTGATCGAGATGATTCGAGATCACAGTCCGGGTACGTGTTCATACTCAACGGAGGGGCTGTGAGCTGGAAGAGCTCAAAGCAAGAGACTACAACAGACTCAACAACCGAAGCTGAGTACATAGCTGCATCCGAAGCAGCAAAAGAAGGGTTCTGGATCAAGAAGTTCCTTAGCGAACTTGGAGTGGTTCCTAGTGCTCAAGGACCTGTGGACCTCTATTGTGATAATAATGGAGCTATAGCTCAGGCCAAAGAACCGAGATCTCACTCGAGATCCAAGCATGTTTTACGACGTTATCACCTGATACGAGAAATCGTAAATAGAGGTGATGTAAAGATATGTAGAGTTGACACAGCCAGTAACACAGCTGATCCACTCACGAAACCTCTTCCTCAAGCCAAGCACCAGTTGCATACATCTTCTATGGGTCAGAGACACATAGGAGATTGGTTATGAGTTTTTCTTTAGATCTATGAGATTTTGGAATTTAGAGATTCGTGTAACTAGAGCCTACGATGATTGGCTTTTAGCTTAAGTGTGAGATTGTTAGTTTGTAATAATCTAGAAATCAATAATACGATAAATTATCATAAAGCTTTGTTCATGAATTGAGTGATTAATAAACTGTCATTTTGTTACCTTGAGTATTATTGAATTTATGAATCATTCCTTTATCTGACTTGAGTCAATAATTGGAATTGTGAAACTTCATAATACAGATGATATATACTCTTAAAAGTCTCTAACCAAGGTAATTAGCAGGAACACTAATTTACCTTTACAAGGTTAGAATGTGGATTAAAAGATGGTTAAGTTTTACAAACCATAGACATGAGATGTCGTTTTAATCATATAAATACATGTTAGAAAAACATGGTATTTGACAGACCTCGAATGAAACATTAAATGGAATTGTGTACGTGTCATTAATGTTTTCATTCAGTGTTAAGTTCTAAAGTATGAGGTATTCATCTTTCCTACTAAGAGATGTGTATGTGTGATTGTTATCTAACGTTGTCGGTAAAACGCAGTCATAACGGTAGCTTTTCGGTATACATAGCTTAGTTGAGGTAGTGATGGTTTACTGAGAGTACTATTGTCCCTCGTATCTTGATACGAGTTATAGTATCACTGGGCCCCTTGATGGAGTAGGATTATCTGCATGCGGTATAATTACAAGAGTAATTATATTTGATAAGTCTGCTCAAGATCGAGAAAAGATTAAGTTTGCAAGGATGACACACACCTGCCTTGAAACTAATCTAATACTGTGTAATGAAAGAATTAACACGACTAAAATGTTTAGTGGATCGTGATATTGCAAAGTACAACATTGTCTGTGTAATTGGATGGTCATAACGCAGATGTCAGATGCCTCCTATGATTATAGAAATTAAAATGGTTTTAATTCTATTTACCAACATAACACAGATCCTATTGGGTCACACCGCATAGGAGCTAAATCAGAGAATCTTAATGATTAATTATAAATAGTTATAATTAATATTAAGATGGTTATAATTAATTATATATGATATGATTAAATTATATATGTCATATAAGATGACAAGCAAAAACAAACGGTTGAATTTATAGACGTATATGATACGTTGTATAAAATCATACCGCAACCAAACAAATACCAAACCCTGAGAAATATAATTGTTGAGAACAATTATAAGTTTATAAATATTTATATATATTTAATTTAGATTTTAAATATTAATTATGGTTTTTTGAATTTGGGATGAAAGTCATTATCAAATTAAAACCTTAATTAAATATTAATTAAAATCTTAAGTAAATAAATTAATTAATTAAAAGGATGTCGGCATGGCATGAACATGGGAAATGCAAATCAAATGAATATGTGGCACTTTGATATTTTTTTTTTGTTCCTTGCCGATATGAAATGTGTGTGTGGAAAAAATGTCACTTTGATTTTTTTTTTTGGCTCATGGCAACATGGCAAGTCGGCAAGAATTTTGTGAAAATTTTATGTATGCCGACATGCACATCTCCAAAAGGGTAAAATGGTAAATTCACATTTTAAGGGTATTTTGGTAATTTGTAACCTCCTCATTTTAGTATAAATAGAGGGGTAGAGGGAGAGAGAAAGAGACACCAAAAATCGATTCGTACTCGTTAACTCGGATTCGTATCGATAAATATACTTTCTCTCTTTCTTGTATACGGTTATTTACGGGATTCAGAAAAATAGTATTTTTGCGAAAGGAGCGGTATTTCATATTTGAATAACTGCGAGTCGTAAAGATATTCATTTAGTCCTTATATCGGTGAATAGTGTTTTTGTGGGATATCGCGACTTTCGGTATTTCTGGCAGAAGAAGTAAGCCGGTCTCTGGTCGTCCTGGTGGACATCTGGTAGAGGTATCAGACGTCTGATACTCCGAGGAGAAGAGCGTCTGTGATTCGGCCGTCCGAGTCTTCTGCGGTCCAATTTGAATTTGGATCAAGGTATTAATGTTATATTAATCTATTTAATTTGTAAGTAGATTAAAATTTTATAATTCAGTTAAGGAGTAGATCCGTTTAAGGATTAAGTAGGGTTTTGATGTTAGGGATAAACGGGAGGTGGACACCCTCTGTGGTTTATCCGACATACCCCGCTTAATCCTCGGCTTAAGTCAGACGTAAAATTTTTGTTTTACGATCTTTCCGCTGCTTAGGCCAATTGACGGGTTTTGAACTGTTCGTAACCCAACAGACTATACCATATGGTGCATTTGAGGGTGGTGATGGTCGGGCTACGGAAAGGTTGACATAGAATGCCTGAACCAATGTTTCATGATAGGGCTCATCACACTCAATCAAAGGCCTCATGCTCCAATGGTCAATATACTGATTGATTTTGATATTTTCCCAATCCGGGATTGTCCCTAATTTTATGTAATAGTAGCATTTGGACAAAGGTTAGAATTCACTATCTTTGTACCGTTCAAACGCGATATCATTTTTTAATAGATACCGGTTACCTCTTTCTACCTCTAAGTTTGGTTCAATTACCTCGTTCGTGTTTGATTGAGGTGGCGCTATTCTCGACCCGGAAGCTTCACCACGAGTCTGCTTGTAGGTGGCGATTTTGGTGTGTCCCATGATTGATTTTGCAAGAGATGAGAGTGAGAATAGTGTTGTTTGAGATTGATTTCGAATTGAGTGGATTTAGAACAAAGAAATTCGGATTTTAGGTTATGGTGGTTAAGTTAGGGTTTGGGATGAGAGTTGAGAGAGAGATTCGTTTGGAGAAAGGTGAGGAGAGGAGGTAGAGTCGCATAGAGAAAGAGTAATTCTAGTGAATGAGAGTGGAGAGATGGCAGGAATTGTGTTGTGAGAGAGAGAAGAGGGCAGCAAAGCAAAGAGGAGAGGAAAGAAGAAAGAGATCGATTGGGATTTTGGGGAAGAAAGGAAGAAGATACGGTAATAACAAGGGTCGATTATGTGCTCACCGTTACAGACTGTGGGTGACCGTCCTGTAACGGTGAGTTGATAAATGTCAAAACTAAAGGGTTCAGCGACAAATTGTTTTCCACCGTTATAGACGGTCCACCACCGTCCTGTAACGGTTCGAAGAACATGCAATATTTTGCACTCACCGTTACCAAGTGATTTCCACCATTTCGAATACGAAGAAACAGTGGCTTGGAGGATTTTTATCGTTACAGACGGTGACCTACCATTTCGTAACGGTCCATGGAAATGTGTACAGGATTAGATTTTTTATGTCCACCATTACAGACTGTCATTCATTGTCCTGTAACGGTCTAATGAATTGTGTTAAAATTTTCCACCGTTACCTTAATTCTCCCACCGTCACATGGGAAATTCTCATCATTACAGACTGTCCTGTACCGTTACAGAACTGTGTGTACATATGTTGTGAGGTTTGCACGAAATTTTCATCATTTCACACCATTCTCCCACTGGTATGTTCCATTTTTCACCGTTATGGCATAGTTCAAAGGGAATATATGGTTGCTATGCTACAGAGCCACCATTGTGTAACGGTTTGTGAAGAAACTTGTGATATTGGACAAATTTAAGTGCATTTCAAGAAGGAATAGTTGCTAGGCTTACTCAAACTCATTTGAAACTTGATTCGTTAAACTCAATTATTAAAAACAAATTAGACACTTAACTTGCATCATGTGTATGAACTTGATTGACTTCTAAATAAGTTTCATAATATGGCAATTAAACAAAAAAAAAATGCTAAGCTTTTCTTAAGTCCATGATGTCATTTTGAATTTGGTAGATTGAATTTTGTTGAATGTTCATAATGCACAATTAAGTTATCTATTTTATGATGGTTGAAGTATAAAAATATAATCTAGATATAAGAACAACTAAATTAATAATTTTTAATGTTTTATATTGATTTCAACTCCCCCTAAATATGTGAAATATTTGCATTTTAACTCAAGCATGATATTAATTTCAATTATATTAGTCAACGTGAAGATTTTATTTTTGTAAATATCCCCCTAAATATATGGCATGTATGCATTGGGGTATAGCTTTTATTAAGGTTACTAAGTTTTAATTTTAGGAACCCAAACGACATTTTAGTTATTGTTTGGCTTTCTAAATTTACATTCTAAAGAAATATGCTCCATTTTATAACAATAATTACAAAATGCACGAGTGGAATTGTTTTAATGTTTCTTTGCAAAACGGGTTTGGAAATCTATTTTTAAAACTTTAATTTGACTCTTTGGTTGATAAGTGTAATTAAAATTTTGTTTGTGCAAATTGAACTACTTGATGGTTGATGAACAAATTTAGGTTTCTCATTGTATTGAGTATTAGATTTTGCAAGATTAATACTTTTTGGTTCATACCTCCAAACGGTTGATTCCCTATGGTAAACGTTGTTGGACCAAGACGGATTGAAGTATTTAGAAATTGTTTTGAGTTTTGCATAATCTTTATTATTAAAACGGTATCTAAAGGCATGGTTAGATACATTTTTATCATGTTGATATTTTGTGTTCTGGCCTCTTTGAATTGGTACTTGTTTACCATTCTCTTTCATGCTTTGAGAGTCATTAGAAGTTGATGGATTCAAATTCTTTTTATACTCCAAACCCGATTTATCGTGTGGCTTTTGGCCCTCACATAATTTACTCAAATCAAACTTGACATTGTTCATGGAACTTTTGTTGGATTTTAGGACATCATTCTCGTTTTTCAACACATTTATTTGTTTAATATGTTGTTCACTCTTAACCTCAAAATCTTTCACTACACACTCAAGTTTTTCGATTTTTTACTCGTAGTCTTTTGTTTGGGACTGAAATTCAATAATTTTGCCATTTAACCCTCTAATTGTGTAATCCCTTTGTATCAAAGCTTTGTTGGTTTCCCTAAGCAATTTGTTTAGGATATGGATTTCACGCATTAACAATTCCTCATGTTACAATTTGCATAAGTCATCACATTCATTATCCGATTCATCATCCGTTTCATAATCAGATGAGATTCCTAAAAGTTGATTAAAACTTTTTGACTTTGAGTCTAGATATACATTTGCCTCTGATTTGGAGGTTGAAGGGCAATCTTTTTCTTTTTCTTCAAATATGGAGGACATGCGTGTTTCTTCATCTCCATCCTTTTCAAGTTGTTTTAATTCCTCACTAGCTCGACACGATGACGTTGAGCATTTCAACTCTTCGTCTTGCACCACCGACTTGTCCTTTAATTTGGCTATGTAGTTAGTTGAACATGTCGGTTCATCTTCCTCTTCCTTTGAAGGAGTTGCTTCATCATCTCCTTTACTACAATTTTCAAAAATTGATTCTTGAAATGTTAAATCGGTACCTTTTGAAATTGACTCACAATCAAAATGTTTTAGAAGAGTATTCCAAATTTCAAAGGCACTTTGAAAATCAACTCCATCTATTATTTCAAATATGGATTCATCAATGGAGTTAAGTAAGATATTAATGGCATAAAGATTTTCTCTCTTTTTGTTTTTACAATTTTCTTTTATCTCTACCACATCCCAAATCTCAATTGTTTTCAAATAAAGCGTCATTGATGATTTCCAAAATGAAAAGTTTTGGCAATTTTGACCAAACATTGGAGGATTATCAATATGAATTGGAAATGTCATTTTGGACCTTTACTTCTAATTAAATTTTACTCTAATTAGCAAGTTCAGCCTCGCTCTGATACCACTTTGATAACCTAGGCGGCCTAGGTTGTGACTAATTTTCGACTTAATTAAAATTCCGAGGTCCTAATTTCAACTTTGATCAATTCAATTTCAAATGGCAATTGCTAAATAGATTAATTTGATCAATTCAACCAACTCAATTGAAACACTTCTCAAATGCAAATAACTAACAATCAATTAGAGAAGTGTGTATATCAATGTGGCTTAACCAAATTTTAATTGCGAAAGCGTAATACCAATTAATCAATATGTCCCAAATAATTCTAGATAGCAATTCAATATATTTCCCAATTAGCCAACTCAAATAACAATTCACTAATCCCTAATTAAGCAATTCAAGCACAATTCACACAAGGCAATTAAGAATTAATAAATTTGAAAGAGTAAAGAGTAAAGGGATGGCTCAATCGCGTGTTGACGGAGTTCAGCTTGCACTAACGGCCTCGCCTATATCTCCGGGTCCTCGGCGCCCCCGCTTCTGGCGGTAAAAAGCCCGGTCGGCTTCACTAAATAAAGTTGCAATACAAAGTTGAACCTTGCCCTCTTACACACTAAGGATGAGAGACAAGGCCAAATAACCAATGCGGCACAACGGCCAAAAGAGAAAGAAATATAATAGTAGATGATCTCTCAAACAATTTCACTAATGATTTTGATTCAATTAAACAAGAGAATTTGAGCTTAGCAAGAGATTTAGCAAGGTTTTTTATTTTCCAACAATGGTGGCAGCTCTTTAAGGTCTATTTTGAGGGTTTAGAATAGTTGGGAGAGAAGGGAAGAGAGCCCCTTTTATAATGGCTCAGATCTGGATTTTATGGCTTTTTTCGCAGCTCACCATTACGTAACTGTGACTTAAAATGTGACAGTTAGGTTTGTCTCTTTTGAATTTCAGCCCACCGTTACATAACTGTGCTCATCGTTTTGTAACTGTACATTGATTTTATGCACCATTACACAACTATGGTCACCGTTATGTAACTGTACTCACAGTTACAGACTATGGTCCACCGTTATGTAACTGTACTCACAGTTACAGACTATGGTCCACCATTATGTAACTGTGAGTACAACAAACTATGTTTCTTGCTATTTTCAAGCTCGAATCCAATTGTTTAAATGAATTTAAACATATAGAACTTTAACCTAAGAGACAAAATGCCATCCATCATGCTTTTTTCTTGTTTCTAAACTTCTATCCAGATTGTTCAAGGTTCTAAGATGTGTAGAACTCTTCTCGCTTCTTGTTTGCTAGTATGCTCATTCAAATATCTAAAATAAACTCAAGCAAGATAAACGGTTAAATTCAAGTTGTTTTGCAAATCGTCAAACTAAAGAAATTGTTTAGTACAACACACAATTCTTAACTAAAGTATTAAATTATTTTTCCTCACAACTCTCCAAATAGTACTTAAAACTCACAAAAGAACATTAACATTGTTTTCACTCTCTCCTCATTAAAATACATCGCAAAACAACGAGAACTGTCAACCAAATTTCAAAACAATCTTCAAGGACTTGGATTTGAATCAAACGGGAATGAAAAGTGCCCTAATTCGCCTGGTGGGACTTCCATTCTAGTCAAATACATCTTCTTTTTATGCACAATATCAGTATCAAAGACTTCTTCATCATCAATCTCATTCAAATTCCATCCAGAATATTCAGAGCTTGAATCTGTTCCTGATCTTGGAAGGGAAAATGTAAACATGTGTTATATTCTAACAGTAACCTTGGAAGTTCTACTATATCATTCTGAGTAACCAAAGTATTATTAAAACATGTAGAATTGTTTATTAAATTTTCTACATCTTGAGGAAGAACTAAAGATAGCTTTAGAAACAAATCTTGCTTAGTATTTTTACACCAAAACTTGCTAATCTAATAACATTCAGTCCTAAAGAATGAAATTTTTTATATTTACTATTCCTAAATCAAATATTGTTTCTTTCTATCCAAATGGTCCATAATACAACTCCTCTAACAATTTCTACAATTACATTATCCTTAAAGGGTACTGCAACTTGTACATACCATAATTCTTTAACAGTTTGCAAGTGATTATGAAATCCATTAAATTCATCAATCTAATTCTATAGGTTTTGTGCCACTGGGCATGTAATAAATAGATGATCTATAGATTCTTCTATCCCACATAATACAGAACTAGTGTTTATACTCATCCCTCTAGAGTCTAAGTTTTGTTTAGTTAAGACTTTCTCTCTCTTAACTAACCATAAAAATACTTTAATATTTAGAGGCATTTTTGCTTTCCAAATGATTTCAATTTCATATTCTCTATTTTTAACTCCCCCAAAGTCTAGCCATCAATAGAAGAAATTAACTGAAAATATATCCTTGGAGTTCCATTTCCATATAATTCTATCAGAAACATTTTTATCTGATTTTTCATCCTGGATCAAAGAACATAGTTGATTAAAATCAAATCTAAGTCTACCGGTTAATTATCTTCTAAATTTTAATGATTCTAATAAAGGATTTGCAAGAGCTTTTTCAATACTTATATTAATGTCAGTAGTAATCTCGAAGAGTATTGGAAATAATACTGCTAATGAACAATCACGTATCCAATTATCTAACCAAAAAAGAGTATTATCCCCTTTTCCTATTGATATTTCTAAGCTTAAATTTATTAGATCTTTTTCAGATATAATTTGTTTCCAGAAAGGAGAATATAATTTCTTATTTGAAGTTGAGGAATATTTAAACTAAACAATTTCTTTCCATTTATTTTTATAAGTAGGATCTCTAAAATGAATAAGTCATTTTGTTAGTAATGCTTTATTCATTTGTTCTAGATTTAGAACTCCTAATCCTCCATTTTCTTTTAATTTACAAATTGTTTTCCAGTTTACTAATGCTAGTTTTTTCTTAATTGTACTACCTCCCCATCATAGAAATCTTCTTCTTAGTCTATCTATTATAATTCTTATTGATACAAGGACTCTGTATATTGACATCCAGTACAAAGATACTACAGACATTATTGCATTTAATAAGGTTAATCTACCTTCTATTGAAAGAAGTTTGCCCTTCCAGTCTTGAAGTTTTTTTTTCTATTTTTTCTATATGAAAATCTCAATCTTTAAGTGATAATTTCTTTCCACTAAGAGGAACACCTAAATATCCAAGGGGTAATTCTCCAATTTTACATTTTATTGAATCAGCAATCATAGAGCATTATTGTTCTTCTAAGTTTAATAAAATCATTTCACACTTATCATAAATAATTTTTAGACCTGATATATCTTCAAAGGCTAATAAAATCTATTTAATATTTTCAATGTAATTTATGTTTGCTTCTAAAAATAGCAAGATATCACATGCAAAATACAGATTTAAAACAAAACTGTTGTTATTAAATTTTTCCTAAACCTTTTAATTTGTTATTCTGCTTAGGGTTTTTCAAACGGGTCAGGTCGGGTACCCGTGGATCCAACCCGGGCGGATCCACGAATCCACGGGTATCACGGGTCCATGGGTATAACGGGTCGGGTAAGCACGGGTCCGAAGTGGAAAGGGTCAACCCGACCCATGATAAACCCGGGCAGGTCGGGTGGGCACGAGTCCAGACAGGTCGGGCACGGGTCCCCGCGGGTTTTTTTTTAATTGAAAAAGTTGGAGAAAAATGGTACAACTTCAAAAAAATCCGAAAAATGTATAAAAATTATGAAATAATTTTTCTGCCGAATTTTTTTTATTTTTTATTTTTCTTGAATTTTTTTAGACTTTGAAATGACATAAAGTGACAAGAATCTGTCACGGATCTGTCATGGATCTTGTCATGGGTCCACGGGTCGGGTCTGTCACAGGTTCAGACGGGTTTCAAAATTTTTGGGCTACCCGACTCGTCATAGATCCACGGTCCGTTTTCCACAAGTCGAATCGGGTCAGGTGCAGTCCGAGCACGGATCGGATCACGGGCAGATCGACCCGCCCGAATTTTAGAACAACTCTAATTCTGCTGAGCTTTTTTTAATATATACTATCAAGACAACTAAAATATTCTTCTAGTTTTTCCTTTTTTTGTTACTCTCTCTCTCTCTCTCTTTAACATTCAAGACCCGTAGGTCTAAAGTTGTAATGAAGTTACCTACAGAAGATTCTTTGCAAAGGTATTGTTATGCTTATACAAGCTTCTGCTCCGTGACAAGGAAATGACGTAAGTAGATAATGCTAAATGTTTACCTATAAAACGTACTTGTTGCGACACAAACATATTATGTAATTGCAACTATATTCTCCAAAATCTCTTCGTATTTAAGATTCATATAGATGATTTATAAATGTAACAACGATCTGAATCTACAATAGAGTACATTATTTTTTAAGTACATTAATAAATTACAAGAGTACAATTTCAAGTCATAATTTTTTTCATTTATTTTATACCCCCAAACTGGGAACACGTACCTAGAAGAAGCGACAAAAACCTCGAAACATGACACTCAACTCAAATCAAGTTATAAGGAGGCAGCATCAAATTCATTATTGGTATGATATTTTATTTCCTATTGTCCTACAATAGAGTTGAATACCATTATTTAGTACCAACTTGTCAATTTGCCATACAAAATTATAGACTAAGCCAACTCATACTGCATAATATAAAGAGGGTCACATGACAATAGCTATTTTTCAAATTATAGGCAACGAACCTTAGCACGCGTAGCAAGGAATATATATATATATATATATATATATATATATATATATATATATATATATTCAATTATCAATTTAAATTAGATGAACAGTTGATATTCCTGAGAAGACAAGAACAGAATTATATCTCACCTTTTCAGCTGTTAAAGGGTTAAACTGTTAAAGCAAACTTATTTTACAAGAAACAAGGAAAATAAATCCACCACAGCAAAAATTGTACAATTTATCTTACGTTGATGGTTCTATGATTGAACAAAATCAAATTCAGAAGGTTGCTTCTGAAAATTAGGTAGAGCTTGTACTTTTCGCTTGGTAGAACTTGTAGAAGCTGTTAAGAGAAACAATAATGGATATCACATAGAGAGCCATAATCTTTAACTTTTCTGAAACCTTCATCTACTACCAAAAGTAGCAATTACACATTTAGCCCAGTGGCTAAGAACAACACAATTTGTGTGGGAGATCGGGGATTGGAACCCGGTTAGAGTGACTTTGGGTCAATTTAAATTTGAGTGGCTTTGACTGTCATCTTTACAATCTTACAACAACAAGAAAGCTTTTTGTCCCAAACAAGTTGGGGTAGAGGCTAAAAATGAAGTCCATATTGAATTTCATTTTCATAAAATTCGTTGGATTTTTACATTGGCTCGTCAAACCTATCACAACACTCCTCCTTTCCGAGCTTGGGACCGGCTATGTAAAACATAGGCAGAGTTTTTCACTGCCATATTTATCTAAAAAAAACTGTTTGGGAAAGAATTTACTGCAACATGTATATGCAAATAAACCTGTTTTGGTCTTCTCATTTGAGGAAAGAACAGAAGACTTTCATACTTTATAGGCTTTTTTCTCCACTTGTTTTTGCCTCTTGTATGTTGGTAACTGCCAATTACATGTAAGAGTAAGAAACCCCATAATACAGAAACAGTTCCAGAGAACGATACACTTGCTAATTGACCCTTGAACTAATTAAGAGCCACAAATTAATTAGGCTAAGTGCCTAACAAGCGTTTTGATATACAATTTGAAGATTTTCAGTACTGCAAATTTGACAAGTGAGGCATATTAGTTACAAAGCATAATGGTTTTTTCTTTCTTTTGTGGGTGGGTTGGGGGGGGGGGGATCCAATACAAATTTGGTACCAAAGTAACCAGATTAACTACTTACATCAAGATCAGGCTCATCATCGACTGACAAATCGTCAGATGAGAAACCGCTTTCATCTTCATGCTTTCTTTTGCCAGGCAACACGTCCAATAACTCTGCCACAATAAGTTACAGGTTTAATTATAGTTTAATTATTTCAAAATTCAAATATTATATTTCCACTTTCTCAAACCAAAAAGAGATAAATTAAGGGCCCCACTTCAAAAGGGTTCTAGCAACATTTAAAAAAAAATCAGGGGGCATATTTCAGGTAAGTTACACAGGGACAGCCATGAAATTTTACAGGAGGGAAACCATTAAAGTACCTCTTTTTCCTTTGATAGATTTTGGATCTTTCCTTTCCTTTGTAATCCCAAAAACATCAAAACAGAGATCATTCATTGACGTTGAAACCTATTAGTATTTTAAGAATTGTTAATTCCGTAATATATATGGAAGGATATTACAAGATAAATATATCATAGCATAGAAGATCCCTTACAGTGCCAAATTCAGATTCTGATGTGCCAGATACTTCTATCAGCTTCGATTTGTCTACTTTAAGCTGAAAATAACAAAAAGGCAATGAGCAAGAGTATTTCAGGCATGTTTCAGAGCTCGGAAAGAGAAGGAGGTTAAGTCTTTTAAATCCTGGGGCAAGTAGACCTTAGAAGAATTTATTTAAGTGTTCACAACGTTGTAGACCTTAGAAAAAGTTCACATCTACTAATCTTCATAGGATACTGAATGGTACCAGATCTACCAGAGTCACCATATACTCTGCATTACATCCTTTTTATTTCCTTGTAAACTGGAATTATATTTTTATATACCCAATATTAACTTATATTTTTAATAGAAAATACCTTATGCCTTTTGGCACACAAGTAAAAGGCAACAGCAGTAAATACAGGTCGGTTAAAATCAGTATTTGCTCTTCGTGAAGCCAGTAAAGCTGCTAGAAACCTTTTCTTATACCTTAATTGCAACATAAAGTTTATTAATTAATATGTTCAAATTTAATTAAGATTCAGAAGAAGTTTGATATGACATTAAAAGCTGCTAAAGATACAATGCAATTTACTAAATGTTTGAATACTAACAGACACATGTACAGATTCCAAGGACATAATTTGTTAAAGAAAAAAATATATACAACTTACAAGGATAGTCCCTTTTGAACGAAAGGGATTAGTCTAACACAACCGAATTGAATTGCAAGTTCCCTAACATCAAGTCTTAACCTACAAGATATCATATTTTATGGAGTCAGTTATTAAGCTTTCTTTTTGCTTCCGAGATACACATGAGATCAAGCATCCTGACTTAAATATTCATAGGGGATCTCCAATGTGAATTTTGAACCTACAACCTCTGTCTCCTTAGACACGAAACAAAAGCTGGTTCTCATTAATTGGTCTTTTAACAATTCTTAATATTAATCAAGAGAAAGATCTATGTTCACTCTCCATACATTTTCTTCAACATTTTGTTCTAGAGTTTACTTCCAGAATATATAAATTTAATATGAGTAGGATTTCTAAAAGAACATTGCAATCAATTGGAAATAAGCACAGCTATACATTGTCTATGTTGCATTAAGAAAGGTGAAGAAAATTAAGTTATTACTTGACACCAAGGCAATTTTGAATTGAATTGAATGATCTCATATACACCTTCTCCGACATGCCACTAATTTGTATTGCAGTCTTCCTATCAAATATCACTTCAAACCTACAAATGATAACCTCTAAAGTTATCAGCATTCACAATATGCCTTCACATCTGGGAAACATCCAGACTTTTATTTATGAATTAGAGAATTGCACGTCTGCACACCATTGAACAAGCTACTCACATGCGAAACCAACAGTTCACATCCAGACTGCCGATTCTGTCATTTGGGTTGGGTTACCCCAGGAGGTAGGGACTCGAGAGGGTAGGCACTAATGCAGCTATGTTAGTATGTTACACATCGAAGTAAATAAAAACCTTGCTCTAAAATTTTCAAAACTAATTTTCCTTCTTTTCCCCCCAATTTCCTAGAGGAAGAGGCATTGGAGAACAGACAGTCTTTTGGCCATACTTTTGAGTAACAATTGGAGCCAATATTAGTTAATAGTTCCCTAGTTTTGATGTACAAGTGAGAGGCAATCCATCACATTTTGAGGGTCACATTGGATAAATGTGTTTTTCAGGGATGCACACAAATCTCTCCTAAATTCAGAGCATATCATCAAACAGTTTAAGTGCACTTGCATAAACTAACCTTGAGGCAGCAATTTCCAAGCAAATAATGGCTTTGCACACCTCTCCCTACAAGTACAAAGAAAAACTTAAAAGTTAACGTACCTATAAAGGGGAGCACCTCAGAATTTACCCCAAATACATCCAAGAAACATACTACAGTCTATAATTAATGGATCATGTCCACGAAAAACCTCAAAACACCACAGTAAGATCAACAATAGAGCATTTTGTTAAAAAAAGAGAAGTATAAAGATTGAATCTTACATGAGCACACCAAAAGTCCCCCCCCCCCCTACTGAGATCGACTAAAAACAGTAAATTCGACGAGCATCATGCGAAACATAGCAAAGTTCTTGTTTCTTTTGCAATACTACTTAGCAAACACAACAACAATCAGGAGTAGTTTGGGTTATTTATTTCTTATATTATTTGGAAGTAGATACTTTGGGCTGTTTCAGTGCAGCAAATTGTGTAGGTTGCAAACAATTATAAATGAAAACCATACCACGCCAATGATGGAGGAATTAAAATGGGCGTCAGAGAGTCGCCTGAGCTCCTTCGCCTTGCGAATCAATGGCTTGGATACAACTAAACCAAGCTTGGCGGCAATCTCTCGCATGTCCATGGCTTAGCTGGTGGGAGCAACACGACGTATTAGGTTTTGTTTTGATTCGATAGAGATGGAGAATGCATAATTGGAAGGAATATATGAAGAAACAAAAAGGGAGTTTGTAACTGAAGGTGGGATCTGGGATTTGCGGGGATTGGAGAGGGCGGGAAGCGAATTTCATTTTCGCCGTGGGAAATTTTTTAGGCGCTCTTTCTCACTCCATGGCGAAGAAATAAGGAATTTGCGATCAGAGGTAAGAAGCTCTTACCGGGTTGGATATTCGAATATGAATTTATCCAAAATATAATGGGATGGCATTTTAGCCCTAAAAGAAAGGCTGTTGGGTTGGGCTTCTGAAATCCGCAAAGGATTAGGTTCTTCCCACAAAAATAGCGAATCTACACGATATATATAGAGAGGAAGGAAGGATATAACGTCTTTATTTTTATTTTTGTGTATATTTATTGTGTTTTTAAAATTCATAATATTCATCATGTACGTTTTTTTTATATAATTAAATCTAGATAATTAATTTTAATAAATAATGCAGATTTGAAGACATCATGGAAGCACACAAAAATGGAGGCATTATATCTAGAGGTGGCAGAACCCAATCCGACCCGAGAAACCCGCCCAACCCGACTTGACCCGATTTGTTAGAAAGTCAAATTCTAGGTTTGTTTACCACTTTTTCAGAATTAGATTTAGTGAACTTAATTTTCTTAGTGTATATCTTGTTATACATATAGGCGTGTTTCTTGGTTTGTTTAGGTTTGTCATTTGACTTAGGTTGTTTTTCAATTTTAGAAGGTTGTTCATTTACAAATCCAAGATCTGTTTTATCATGTGAACCTTGACCAATACATCTTATCATAGTCAATTTTAGTGTCATGGTTTAAAGATTTAACAAATTTAGAAGTTCAAGGATGTGTTTTTTTTTTAATTCATTTTCTTTATCTAAATTAACTTTGATCTCAAAGTCTTTAACTCTAATTTCTAGCAATTAAATCTTACATAGACTTAAGATCATTAATCATAACATCTTTAACATCCATAAATTTTTTGGACTCATCAAATAACTCCTTAAGCTTAGTCACATTAAAATATTTGTGATCCTTATCGAAATTATAAGACTCATCATCACTAGAATCATTTTGATATTTAGAAAGATCATGTTTTAGCTCGGCTAAAGGCCTCTATATCTTGAGCATTGTAGTCTTTGCTTTTAATTGAGCTATCTTCTTTTATACGCAAGCATCTACTCTTGCAAGACTCAAAGGCTTCAAAATTTTCTTTGCAACATCCATATTTGGAAGCTTCTCCACCTTTTGAAATTGGAGGACTCAAGAACTTCTCAATCAACTTGGAAGTGCATATCCTTGGAATGCATGCTAGGATTTCAAGTCTCCTTGATGCTTCTTCTTGTTCTTTAGCATAATCATCTTTAGCTTGAGCCGTTCATTTTATGATACGAATCTTCTCCAAATTCGTCATGCCTTGCTCCTTTATGACTTCAAGAGCTATTTCCATACAAGACCTTGGTCTATTCAAAGACAAGGGCTAACTTATTCTCTACTTCATCTTCCTCGAGTATAATTTCTTCTTCCTCATATTCGCTCTCTTTAGATTTACTTAATCAAGTAGTTTGCATTGCTCTCTTGTGAATTTTCTTGAAACGTACTTCTTGTGGTCTTCTCCTTTGAGGAAAGATAACATAGTAACTTTGAATGTTATGTCATTCTTTGTTGCATGTTAGGCAAACCACCTTCTTGCCTTGAGCTATCCTCTCCTTATTTATCTTTCTTTCAAAGTCTATCCCTCATTTGATGAGTTTGGTAAGAAGGTCTTTGTCCTTTGAGAGTACTTGATAGAGATTTTGGTAGATATCATCGCTTGATTCGAACTTGTAGGCAATGTTGTATGATGATTGTGCGGGTAAGGCCAATGTTTTAGTTGAGGTTGAGCATTTTACTTTCGTGTGATTCTCCTCATGTGAGCATAGTTGTGCAAACACCTCTTCGGGTTGGTAAGTAAGGCCTTTAGCTTGTAGGGCTCACAACGCCATCACAACCTATTAGACCCAACTTCTACAAATTCATTTCTCAAGAATACTAGTCTATGATAGACTTTCAAAAGACTTGTTATATTCAAACTTCATGTTTTCCAATTTTGCTGCTAAGCCAACTTTACTAGTCTTTTTCATGTGTTAATTACCCTCATATCTAAGTACTACGGCATTCCAAATTTCTTTGGCATTTGTAGAGCGAGTGAGAGATAGTGTAATAGTCTCATGAATTGAGCTAAGTAAAGTGTTAATGCATTGTCATTTGAACATTTGAGGTCTTTGGACTCTTTGGTCAAGATAACACCATTAATTTCTACAACTTTCCAAAGCTCAAGTAGACTAAGATAATTTATCATACATCTCTTTCAAAAAGAGAAGTTCTTACAACCTACATCAAAGATTGGTGGTTCTTTCACAAACTTTAATTGTGCCATTTTTCACAAGACAATGTCAAGAATTATCAAGATATGACTAATTAGCTAGGTATGAACTTTTGGGCTCTGATACCGATTGTTAGAATGAGGTCCTAAGGTCAAGTGCTAGTGGGAAAGCATTTTTAACAATTACAATTCAAACTTTTGGACCTTAACCACCTAGCTAGAATCACAAGCAAGCAAGTACTAAGAGCAATTGAGCACATCAAAATAACAGTGCAATTAGTAGAGAGAGTAAAGAGCATAGAGCAAGAGAAATCAAAATAACACAAGAACACACGATATAGCATGGTTCATCCTACAAACAAAGTAGGCCTACATCCGCGAGACTCTCAAAATCAAAACTTCCTTCTGGGACCAATACCACTAAACAAGTGTTCTTACAATTGTGAAATCTATATTTGGTTTCTTCATGCATAAGAAAACCAATCTTAGATTTCTAAACCTATGCAAGGGGCTACACCGCTCTACAAGGTAAACGAGTCCGATTGACAACACAATGTAGTACACCAAAGAAGGCTAACAAAGCTAGTAAACAAGTGTTCCCAATTTGACAATTAGATAATATTGGCTATCCTAACTCTCTCAGGTTTAGGTAGGTGTAGGAGAAGACTTTAGTGCTTTTTTGGATGCTCAATTTTGTACTTGGAAACTTGGGAGGGCTTTCTTAATATTCCTGGTTCGTATCCCCAAGTTATATATAGGTAGGACACTTCTTGAAGTCTTGAAACCTTGATTTTCTTCTCTTGCGCTACAGAAACAGAGAACCCATTGTAACGAGATGAAGAACTTCCAGTTTTGCCCTTCTCTGGTTCACTGACTTCTGGCTCCTTCTGAATAGGAATCCGTTGTGACGGGTTAGGAACTCGTTATAACAGGTGGCTAATGCGTTATGGTAACGCAAGTCTCTATCAGACTTGTGAAAATCCTTTGTCTTCAACACTTTCTCCTCTTCAATCCATTAAAACAGATTAGGAAGCTGTTGTGAGGGGTGGGTAATTCGTTATGATGGATAGGGAACTCGTTGTGACGGGTTGTCCATGTGTTATGGTAACACATGACTCTGTGAAGCCTCTGTTTTTGCCCTTGTGACTTGATCTTCATATCGTTATGATCGTCACAACTTGTACATGCATGATTGAGCACTTGCATTATCATATTATACATGTATAAACCTATAACTCACTAAAACTCAATTGTATAAGGTTAGTATTGATTTGTTATGTAAATTGTCAAACAAGAGATGGGTCTAATCTAATAGCACCAAGTCCTCCAAAATCTCGCAAGTTGGTAGTCAAGAAGAACACTAACCATATTCGTGAAAGGGTTCAAATTGAAGAGGGTGAAGATTTTGGACAGCAAGTGTGTGAAAGGTCACTACGGCCTAGGAGAAGTAATCGAGCAGCATCTCAAGGGAAATCCTCAAGACCAATTGAGAGACAAGATCCCATGAAAATCTCATTCACAAACCAGTTCTTATTCTGAACTCCTAAGGATTTCAACATTTTCGGAACAAATACCAAAACCGTAAGATCTAAAAGCCTTATTACTTCAAAACCAATGATAAAAATAAATTGGTCGGCCAACCTTGGATAATATGCAAGATTACATTGAATTTGGACAAATGACAACCAATCATTGAGTGTGACCTTATGTATCAAGAGTTGCCAATCCAGATTATATATGGCAATATGAAACCTACAAGCCAACCATGAGGTGTTACCACTTATATTTGTGGCCAAGAGATACCAATAACCATAGATACCTTGTGTGAAGCCTTCGATATTTCTAATGTCGGAGAAGAGGTATATCCATTCAATGTTTGGCCAACCAGTGCTAATCACTACGATTATAAAAGTTGGTTTGGGGCACGTAATCCACAAGAAAAACTTAGTGTTACTCACCTTTCGGCCATATATCGTTTGAGTTTTCTTTTCATCAATAACATTGTAACCCCTAAGAGCAAGATCAAGATGAATTTGGAGATGAATGCCATGTACTTACTTAGGCTTTTGATTTATTTTGATATGTTTGTTCAAATCTCATACATCATCTTGAACCATATGAGATTTGCCTTGACAAATTCAAATAAATCCTTACCTTATCCCCATCTCTTGACCCAAGTCATTACTCGAACCGACAAAATTTCAAAAAATACCCAACCGGCCTTCAAACCCAACAACCTCGTTGAGTTACTAGTTTCAATTGGATGGGTCAAAGAAAGGCTTTTTTAGAGTCAAGTAAAAAGTTCAAAATAAATCAATGGACACACACATACGATTTTGTAAATCGCCAAAAGGGAAAGTTTGTTGGATTAGACTCATCTATTGTTTAACAATTTGCAAAAACAAATAATACTAATCTTGCACAATTGAGTTTTGGTGAATTGTAGGTTTATACAGGTACAATAAGATGATGCAAATGCTCAATCATGCATTACAAGTCATAACGATCACAACAATATCAAGATTCAAGATCAAATCATTTGGGCAAAAACAGAGGCTTCACAGAGCCATCCGTTACCATAACGCATGGACAACCCGTCACAACGGATTCCCAATCTGTTGTAACGAATTGAAGAGAAGAAGTGCTGAAGACAGAATATTTTCACAAGAGTGAAAGAGGCTTGCGTTACCATAATGCAACAACCACCCGTTATAACGAGTCCCTAATCCGTTATAACGGGTTCCTATTCAGAAGAGCCCATAAGTCAATGAACCAAGCAGATAAGGACAAAACTGAAAGATCTCCAACCCATTACAATAGGTTCTGTAACAGGTTCTCTATTTCTGTAATGAAAGAGAGAAAAATAAAGATTGCAAGACTTCAAGAAGTGTCCTGCTTATATATACCTTGGGGATACGAACAAGGAAGAAAAAGAAAACCCTCTCCAAGTTTCCAAGCACATAATTGAGCACCAGAAAGAGCACTAAAGCCTTCTCCTACAACTACCTAAACCTGAGAGAGTTAGGATAGCTATATTATCTAATTGTCAATCAAAGACACTTGTTTGCTAGTTTTGTTAGCCTTGTTTGGTGTACTACATTGTGTTGTCAAGTAGTGCATCACCGTCCTTGATTGTGTTGTCAACCGAACACACTTATCTTGTAGAGCGGTGTAGTCCCTTGCATATGTTTAGGAATCTAAGATTGATTTTCGTATGTAAGAAGAAATCAAAGATAGGTTCCGCAATTGTAATAACACTTATTGTTTAGTGAAATCGGTCTCAAAAAGAAATTTTGGTTCCGAAAGTTTGTGGATGTAGGCCCAATTTATTTATAGGCTGAACCACATTATATCACGTGTTCTTGTGTTCTCTTGATCTCTCTTGCTCTTTATCTTTACTCTCTCTCTTTATTATATTTGCATTTTATTATTTGCTTTGCTCAATTGTTCTTAGTACTTATTTGCTTGTGATTGTAAAAAAAATTGAATTGTAATTGTAAAAAAAACGCTTCCGCACTAGCATTTGACTTTAGGACCCCATTCTAACACTATTTATTTAGAAAAAATATTAGATTAATATGCAAGCCCATTATATAAATTATCAAATATTCTAAAAAATATATATTAAATATGGTGAAAATTAGTATATCAATGAATATTAAATTAAGAATTTAGTATTCATTGCAAATTGTTAAAAATTGATGGCCGAAAGACAACTTTGTTATTATCTTATCTTTGTCTTGTGCAGGGGTGAATTCATTCACGGGCAAGCCCGAGCAAGTATTCGGACTTGATTTTCAAAGAACACAAAATTTAGTATATTTTTAGATTTTTTTTTGTAGTAAAAAAATGATTTTTAATAATATTTTAGTCAACTTTAATAAATTTGTGCACATGCTTGATCTTATTATCCTTAGTATTCGGACTTAACTGAGCTCTGAATCCGCTCCTCATCTTCTGCACACATCTATTCTATACAAATCACAAGTATGTCGGTTCATAATCCGACGGAAGAACAACATAAGGCGGCATGCTTCGATGTACAATTAATGTTGCCTCCCTCAGTCACATCGTTGGTCCGCATCACATCATCAGCTCAAGTCCCTAAAGGTTCTAGGCGAAAATTTATTTCCTCAAGATCATCTGACATGTGTGCATGATTGAACCTCATCGAATTAAGTTGAATTGTCATTATGATCACCTTCTAACACTGACATCTTAGTTCACATCACATTGTCAGCCACATCTCTAGCACTAACCATGGATAGGGGTTGCTATCCACACAAAAATGTGATCCAAACATGATTTAGTAAGTTGTGAGTAGTGTTGGTTAGTGCTATTTTGCTAATCCAACAAAATGGTAGGATTAGCAAATTAGCACATGTCATGGTTAGCAAAATTATTATTTTATTACATTGTAATCATCATCTTGATATTATTATTTATTATTATTATTATTATTATTATTTTAATTGTCATTATTTTATTATTATTATTATTGTCATTGTTATTTTATTAGTATTATTATAATTGTCATTATTATTATTTCTTTTAATATTATTGTAATTATCATTATTTTATTATTATTATAATTGTCATTATTATTATTTTATTATTATTATTATTATTATTATTTTATTATTATTATTGTCATTATTATTTTATTAGTATTATTATAATTGTCATTATTATTATTTTTATTATTATTATTGTAATTATCATTATTTTATTATTATTATAATTTTAATTAATATTATTTTATTATTATTATTATTATTATTGTCATTATTTTATTATTATTATTTTATTAGTATTATTATAATTGTCATTATTATTATTTTTATTATTATTATTGTAATTATCATTATTTTATTATTATTATCATTATCATTAATATTATTTTATTATTATTATTATTATTATTTTATTATTATTATTATTATTATTGTCATTATTATTTTATTAGTATTATTATAATTGTCATTATTATTATTTTTATTATTATTATTGTAATTATCATTATTTTATTATTATAATAATAATAATAATTATTATTATTATTATTTTAATTGTCATTATTATTTTATTAGTATTATTATTTTATTTTTATTATGATTATTTTAATTGTCATTATTTTATTATTATTATTGTCATTATTATTTTATTAGTATTATTATAATTATAATTATAATTGTCATTATTATTATTTTTATTGTTATTATTGTAACTATCATTATTTTATTAATTTATTATTATTATTATGTTGTAATTATCATTATTTTATTATTTTATTATTATTATTATTGTAATTATCATTATTTTATTATTATTATTATCATTTATTATTATTGTATTATTATATATTATAAATTGATATCAATATTTTATTATTTTATTATTATTATTATCGTTAAAAAACTAAAATAATTTATTATTTATTAACTTACTATCACTACTCCAAATATGCAATCCAAACAACATTTTCAATAACCTAGATAGCACAAAATTAGCACTATTTTTGCACTAACCTAGATAGCAAAAAGTAACCACTATTTCAACCACTAATCTAGATAGCACTGTTTTTACACTAACCATGACATGATCCAAACGCAAATATGTGCCATCTCTCTATTTTCCTTAGATGCAAATGATTTGAAGTACAAATATATATTAAGATATTGGTGGAAACTAGCAGTTCAATTAGTTCATAGATATAATTTTTTAGTTCTTTAACTAAATTTAAACAAAAATGAAACATAGCAAGCACAATTTTGAGCATTGTTATTCTAATTCTGAGAGTAGAGAATTTAACATTGCTAATTACACCAACATTAACAATCTTTTTATACAAAAATATATCTATTTTTCGTATGTTTCCGTATCTACAAATTGATCGTTAAATGTACCTAAAACATGTACCAAAAACAGATAGCAAACATAATTTTCATTTCCTCATGAGTATTAAGTTAGGAAACTAATCAGCCGGTTCCCTGGAATATAAGTTAAGACTAAAAATAAAACAGTGGAGGTTATTTTGTTGATTATGCGATAAAAGAGCTTAAATATTAATTAATAAATTCTCTAGTTTATTTTTCATGAAAAAAGATCTTTGAAAAGTATGTCAAGCAGAATCGATAAAGAGCTCAACTCATAAATAGTTAATATGTATCATAATTTTTTTAGACGAAATTAATATGATGACATAAAAGAAAAACAATAAACATAACTCAGCATGAGAAGAACTACCTACAAGAGACAACATGCCAAATTTCTTGCTATACTTAACCTATAAGAAGTTAAATCAGTTTGAAGAACAAATTAATCACTGTTTTCTTATCGTTTGGTGTTTTGGCTCCTGCCAACCCAGTACTTCTTAACACCAAATAATACCTTCTCTGACAAGTCGGGTCCGTCTTCATGATCAACTGACTTGATGTCCCATCTCATGCCACTTGTGATACTTGCCACTTTAGTCAATATATCAATATTTTCTCGAATTATAACGGCACCTTCAGGACGCAAAATCCGATCCATTTCCAAGAGTATATCCTCTATCTTACACCTGCTCAATATTGTCAAAAGCTAGGAATTTAAAGAAGAAATTTGGTCGGATAGAGAAAAAACTGAATAATTGCCAGAGTGATAGATACATGTGAGAGAACTAACCAGTGATTGCACAATTGACAATTACAAAAAATAATGTTCAATTTTGAAATCCATTGTTATATGACTGATCTACAAAGCATGCATATCATGTTAATAAGAATAATCAAACCTTATTGCATGTTTTACTATTTGTTATATTACTATTATTTTCATTGATTTTTCATACTCCGATTGGATTTCATTTCTAGCATATCCCAACTTGTTTGAGACTAAAGGCTTTGTTTTGGTTGTTTATTGCATGTTTTACCATGTATCAAAGTGATGTAAAATTTCAGCTGATTAAAACTAAAGGCTCGTGAAGCATCACAGAATTATACTCAAATTGTATGGAATTTTATTAGTACTCAATCAAAATATTCAAAAACATATTTTCAAATTTGTTGTTCATCTATCAACTATATATGAAATGATTTGAGAAAACATAGTCAAGGTTGTTAAAATAAGTCATTGTTTGTATACATATTGCCCAAGTATATAGAAAAATACCAATTTTTCCTAAAAGTAAAAATGAATAATAAATAAAATACACTGAATTAATATTCCTGACAAGAATTGTGTGCAGAAGGACATATTTGGATATGCTACAAAAAATGTGGGATGGGAGATTTTTCTCACCTATTTTGGTACAGCGAGAAGATGCCATTGGCATGTATGAGATCATATGTTCTAGGATAAGTTGAGAAGGCTTCACACCTGAAAGAAGAAAAAAGAAAAAAAAGAAAGCCTAAGCTGAGAATTATAGAAGGCAAAAACATTGAGCATGATTTTGAATTTAACCCACAAATTTCAAATCAATTAACTGTTGCTTGGTAAACTAATGGTTTCTTAAAATAGAACATTTCAAGATATATTTTACTAGACCTACACAAACCTGGCAGTAAATAAGCATAATACAAAGAAACATATACATCCATAGACAAAATAACTTCACAGCATAGAAGTTATCATAGATGTTGTCAACTTCCAATATTAACTTGGTTAAATAAGGGCAGATTACTACAGTCCATCATTAAATAAGCATAATTTGAAAAAACAAACCAATTATATACCAGTCATGGTAAATGCCAATCATGCCCCTCTCGTAAATTACCCCGAGCGTGCCCAAATCAGCAATACTAGGCACAACATTCATCACCCATGATTTACCTGACTCCATGGCAGCAGCAAAACCACCTATACCTGCATTCATGTCCATCACATTACGATACCTATTGGTACCGAGAAATTTGTTCACTCTCTTATAAGCTTCCACATGCCTTCTCCATAGTTCAATATCCTGTCTGTACACATCGGGCGATAATCTAGGTACTACCCCAGCAGATATCCTAGGTGGTATGGCATAGAGTCTCTTTGGAAACGGCTCCAGTTTTATAGGCTTGATTGTAGGGTTGGGGGTTATGCAAACTTCCATTTCCTTGTACCTGCATAAGAGGGGGAACAAAAAGGCAATAAAAAGAACATTTCCAAGGTATAAGTTTAGATTGATTTCAGTACTTCCTATATAAATCTGATGCATGCATGTTGTCCGATGGGACTGCACTCCAGGTAGGTTTGTGGACTTTAAGTTCGATGCCTTTCCTTTATTTTTTTGCACGGCAAATACTTTATTATTGTTTCATGTTCAACTTCTTATGTCTTTTCTGGTTTATGTGGATACCCTTGTTTTTAGTGAGCACAAACCAGTTGCAAGTGTATGAAAAAATCAGTCTACTTTTAAGCAAATGAAAAAGTTACAATATGCAATGGCAGTGCAGCATATACAATGAGAAGACTAGTACAAAATGATAGAAAAATTTCTTACCACACGTCGTCTGGGTTTGCTTGATCACATGTCTTAACATGAGAACCACTTTGTCTACTAAAGCATGACTGCAGATTGATCGGCTTCCTCCAAATGACCATCTCAGCCATCTCAGAGATTTTCTCCCAGCAGAGCAGTTCAGCAAGCTCTTCAATTTTTCCCTGTTCCGCCTCCAGATCTTCCTTTGTACGCTTCCATGACTTGTAATTGTATTTCCAATTTATTGGTGGGCCCGACAACACCCAATAACCCCCTGGCCTGAGTACTCGATCTATCTCCATCATATACATTCCATCTAGCGAAGATAGAGCAATTAAAATTAGAAACACATTACAGCTAAAATGGGTCTTTATTAAGATAGGATTGTACAATTGAGAACATGTTGATGCAGCAAGGGAATGAATTGATGCTTCCATGCAAATATGTGGGAATGATACCCCAGTGTATCAAAGCAGACAAGTGATATATATTGTAGCATTATTAATGTAGGCCGGAGAAAATTAATGCTCGAGAGCAATTTGGAGATGTCGCACCTTACTATACTGGTACTGAATAAATACTGGTATAGCACGACTGAGCAGATGCAATGTATGCATTTTCATTTTCTCTAAGAGTTAGTTGACTTAAGTGAAGCGATGAATAAGATATCTGGGTCAAATGTCATCATTATTGGGCAAGAATCACCATTTTAGATTCCAGCAAATTTTTAGTCATGTCTGGTGCCCCTGTGAATTGATGTATATGCCGGGCAGCCACCATAAAAGTACAGTTTGGTGAACTATTAACCCCATTCCTATCTCTCTCTCTCTCGCTTTTTTTTTTTGAAATCTTGACAGCGGCTGCCAAGTACTCTCTGTCTCTCTCTCCCCCCCTCCCTCCCTTCCTCCCTCCCCCTTTACTTGGTCACAAGTTGCAACTAATTGATGGTATAATGAGGCTTAATTGATGCAGTCATGGCCCAGTTGAGCTTAATATAAGCAAATTTGCTAGCTAATGCTTTATTTGAAGTTGAGGACTTAATTTAGTCTTGACAGTTGACAGTCCTAAATTCAGCTCAAGTGCATGCTTGGGAAAAGTATAACAAGGCAACTAGTCCCACCATTAGAGGTCCATGGTATGAGGCACCGAGAACAATGTGCCATGTCAAAGCTTCCAGAAGGATACGGTAGCTTCATTGATCCAAGCACACCAATCACAGCTGGCACACCTCTTTCAAGAGCAAATTGTACCTGTGCCTCATGTGAATCCCGTGGTGCAAATGACATTGTCAATACATTCCTGCTCATCAAATACGCACCAAAACTTGCAACCTAAATTTTTTTACATCAGGATTAGAAGGCCTAAAAAACATAAATACACACATTTAGCAATTATTAAAGGGAAAGTATTGAAATTACCCATATTGAGTCTGTATGTTATCGGGATAGTTAAAAAACTTATCCAATCTGGCAAGAACTCTTTCAATTTGAGACATTATTGACATATCAAAGACATAGAAAAACCCATTCATACACAACATATTCAAGAATTTTCTGGAGACCCCAAAAGATTTTAAGGTTAATTCTTAGAAGAAAAGGTACATACTAACAGACATCATATAATTCTACCACATGGGCAATCACAAATTAATTTGGATACTTTTATGTAATTTGACCTCTATCATCATCATCATCATCATCATCAGATTTTATTTGCAATATATAACAAGCATAAGGTAATTTGCACATAAACCTATATGTTAACAAAAAAAAACAAAAAAATGAAATTAGCTCAAAGATAAGCAACCGCGTACCCCACAGCCAGTGTCCAGCACAGTCCTGACAGTACCATTATCAATTGGTACAACTGAAGCAAGCCGGTCAATGTATTGATCAGCCCCTAGTGGAAACTGGGTCCCACCTCCAGGAAATCTAAAGACCTTACCCTCAAACTGAATCCAGTTTTGCACTGCCTTCTCTACTGTCAAAGTCCTATAAGGCACATTTGCAAACGGAACATAATCCCGACTCTTTGGCCAAGGAAATGGCGTCACATACCCCATTGGTGCAGGTACAAGGCAATACCTTTTTTCCTTTTCACTTGGGCAGTGCCTCTCTCTGTAGACCATGTTTTTTCTTGGATAGGACATAGCCTGTTTCTGGTTCTGACAAGGGGTATAATCGGTATATTTCTCATCACATGGCTCAAAAAATTTCGTGGTTGAGTTTAAGGTTTTATTTAAGAAGATTGTTTTTGCATGGTGGGTTTCGAAATTTAGGGTTAGGGGGAAGGCACATTCAGTTTGCTTGGTAATTGTTAGGGCAATCAAGTCGCCTCGACCAATGGCACTCTTCTTCCATGAACCAAGAATGTAGCAAAATATACATAAGCTAAGTATCACAATTATGTATAAGGCGCTTTTGATACGACTTTGGGCCATTGCATACCTACATTAGATTGAGTGTGAATTAAGTTTTGTCTTACCAGTATAATTTCATTTTAACACAAATTCCACAAAATTAACCGAATATAGGGACCGCAATATCTTTTTTAATAAATAAAATTTCACTAATTATGGATGGATTCCATCCAAATCATGTTTGGAGTAAAGTATCAGACAACCAAAAGTGTACCTTGCAGAAGACAACTTTCAAGTTTCAACCGTAACAACGGGGTAGTACAGCTGCTAACACTGATACAAGAACAGAGTGCAAATTGGGAGATTTCAAAATACATACGCGAATGTAAATGATTAAATTAAGTAGCAATCAACTTGTTTACCAGTTACCACTATTCTCTTATTCTTTCTTTTTTCTTTTTTTTTTCTTTCAACTTTCTTCCTTCGTTGGCCCCTGCAAATAACTGCTAATTTTTTTTTTGGTTGAAAGAAAATATAGTTGCCCATCGCCTACTGCAAAAAAAAGAACAAGCTTTCGACCTTCTTCATCTAAAAAGATAATAACAATCTGCCTCTTGTTTTTTATTCACAGAATTCCGTGATTCCAGTTAACTAAAAATGAAAAGTGCCCAAATAACTTTTCAACCAATATTAAGCCAATTCTGAACCCCAAAATTTATGAACTTTGTCTATGTAATTCACAGACAAAACTAACATAATAACTGGTTTATCGCAAATTAAAGGAATTTCAAATTTCCACGTTAAACTAATACTCTCGATCAAACAGGGAAATTGACAAATTGTAAAAATCGAACCGCAGGAACTTACTGGTATAGAATACTGATAGAGTCTGCAGTATCTACTCCCCTCTCCTCTAGTCAGAAAAATAACCTCACTTCAAAATTCATAAGGCTGATAATATAATATTTGGGAGAGAATAGATGATTAATGTCTCGTTCTCTCTCTCTCGAGATCTCTCAACAGTAATTCTGATTGGATATCGCGTTATCTCTCTGACTCGCTCCAAGTCTCTTTACAAGGGCTTTTACTTTTGTCGTTTTGAACATTTGAAACGTTATATAGTGCTCCAATTCCAAGGAAAACGGATCCGTTCCATTATTTTCATGGCATAATAATGATTTCATTTTCTTTCGTACTATTTTTAATGAATTTCATCAAAATTCGTATTTTTTTCAATCACGAGTGCGAATTTTGACGGAAGCCAATGGCTTAAAAAAAAAGGCTTAAAACCCAATTTGATTTTCATCTCAACAAAAGGTGGGTCTCACAGCATGTGTATTAATATACAGCCTCCTGAATCAAATTACAACTGCTCAAATTTAATTCGAGCCTCTAGATCGGCTCAATGACATCATTGGGCCATCGAAATAATGATAGCAGATACACATCCCCAATTCCATGACTGATGTACCAACCGTCCTATCGTCAAATTCAGCGGTCATATCATGTTTGTAGGGTTGGCAACATAATTCTTTTACTTTTTTATCTGATCTGTATCGTATTCGGGGAGATAGGTATGGATAAGATTTTTTTCGTTAGCTTATCGAATATGGATATGGATAATGTTTTTTTCGTTAGCTAAACGAATAAGGATACACGTAGAAACTATTTCGTATTCGTTATCTTATAGGGTAAATATAAAATAAATTATATAAATATAAATAAATATATATGCCCTATTTAAAATCTATAAAAATAATTAATTTATTTGTAATTTAAGTTTTGTAAGAGAGCATCTAATTAATTGTCCTATTTTCAATGAAACTCTTAATTTTCAACAAAACATTAACGTTTGTCTCTTGGATTCTATCAAAATTAATTTCATCAAACTAATTATTTATTTAATGTTATCATCCTCTCGTTTAATCTTTTTTAAAAACTGATTGTATAATTATAACTCTAGTCTAATATTTCACATTATATATTATTTTTTCTCGTTAATGTATATGCTCTACTTCTCTCTTGTTGTGCTTGTGTTTATGAGAAATATTGATTTTAGGTGTATTTGTGTAATATATGATTTATTTATAAAATTGAAAATTGTTATATTAATATGACCTCTCTCGTCCGTTATTCGTTCGTTATCCTATAATTTTAACGGGTAAGGGTAGAGTAAGAGCAAGTCAAATTTTAATGGATAAGTGTAGGATATGAGTAAGAGTAACTTCAAACGGGTATGAATACGAAAATAGCTCCATCCGACTCGTGTCGTACCCAAGCAAGTCGTACTTGACCTCCGTATCTCAAATTTTAAAGTCCAAAAGTCCAAACATTCTATTACAATCATAAAATTGATATTCATATCAAAATCTCATTAGAGATAGAATTTTACATTTTTAGAATTTTTAACTAATGTTTAAAGAGATGAAAAATCTTTCATATTCAGTGGTTAAAAAATTGTTAGATTAACTGATTTTTCACTCTCTTTAAGAATTAGTAAATAAAATTCAAAAAATATAAATTTCAAATTTCCGAAAGAATTTAAAATGAAGATCAAATTCTACTATTTGAATCGATTGTCTAAATTCTAAAATTGAAAAAATAATAAAGACGAACTAGGGCTTGTTTGATTTTTGTGAATAAACATGCTCATTGTTTATTTTATTTTATTATGCGATAGTCGTAACTCGTAAGTCTGTAACTGCTCCAATTCCCAGTTTGACAGTTTCCCACAATCCCACCCACTCCAATGACTAGTGTAGACCACTAGTAGCAAGTCAAGCACGGTTTGGTTGGTTTTTTGTTGACCGGTTTTTTTGTCCTTATTTATCATTTTTATTTAAGAAAGGAAAAGTGTTTTCGCATTCGGTTCGGATAACAGATAATCAAGGCCCGGCCCATTAGTAATTTGCTTTTTACATGGACCGATGGACGTCTCCACCGGACGAATATTACATGGGCTTATTTGGGCTAATATATATCAAAATTCTAATCAGGCTTTTGTTGCTTTTTAAACTTCTTTCTCTTGCACAATTCAAATTAAATTATTTAGGTCGCACTTTAACCATCCCAATTCCCACACAATCATTCCCCTTTTTTTTGGTGCTCATTTCATTTGGACATTTTTTTTTCTACGTTCATAGAATCATAGAGTAGCACCACAAAATCAACAAAAGGCATCCATCAACAGCAACAAGGGTTGATTTAATGTAAATCAGGAGAGAGAAAAAAACATTACTTAATCCGCAAGAGGGAGTAAAATTTATGTCTGCCATGATGAGTGCGAACCGTATCTCTGTATTTTTTTTATGGGTGTTCTCTGCATTTAATTTTCTGGATCGTTCGATTAGATCTGGACGTCTTATCGTTAATTATATGACTTAGAGGGATTATGTATTATAAAATCAGATCCGTTCAAATCAAATTCAACGATTCAGATTAACAGATGCAGATAGCACACATAAAAAAAAATGAGAAAATTCAACGATTCAGATTAACAGATGCAAATAGCACTCATAAAAAATGAGAAAATTCAAAAATTTAGATCAACAATGCAGATAACACTCATAAAAAAATAAGTGGAGAGGAAATCGTTTGCCCATGAGTGAGACCAATCACTTGTATCCATACCCTTAATTTCGTCAACGTACCGTCTTTTTTCTCTTGGTAATTAAATTCAAAGAAAGACCCATGAATATACCATGTCTTGATTAATCAGTGGGACTCAGTGCATGTGCTTCAAGACATGTATTCAATACCTATTTAGATTTGATCCATGATGTTCTCAGCATTCATACCGCATTGATATAACATATACAAGCACGGCTTCCATTATCCATTAGATTTGTTTCTCTCACATCACTTAGATTGATCGGATAAATTATGTGTTATGCATCTCTCCTCATTAAAATGATTGTTTGTGCAAGAATTAAATCTACGTAACAGTAAATTCAAAATAAATTGTTACCGTAAGCGGAATTGGAATCGGAAGCGATGGAGCACCGTCTTCTTTCGAGTATCTTTTATGCACCATGCATCTCGCTATGTCATCTCTGATTCTTACGCAAGACAGTTCTCGAGATAGTGTCGATGAATGCTAATTACTAGAGTTAGCACCACATGATTCACAATCCAAATACTAACTCGCAACTTCGTTCTCGAGTGCACAAATTCTCTCACAAATATAATAGAAATTGTTGTTCTGAATTCGTATAGGATTTTGATTCACTTCTCTGAAGAAGTTGCAAAATAACAAGCACCTCTTCTATTAAATCCAACATCAAGCATCTTTTTTATTAAATCCGTTATTCTCTCCATTTCTATTAAATGAATATATTCATTTTGCACTAAAACTAACAGTTTGATATGTCAGGAGGGATTTATATTTTAGAAGAGTTCATATTTTTTGTTCCTCTATATGAAATATTCTCATTCTAATTGTCCACTACCATCATATACAATTTTACCATTTCAAAAAGAATATATTAGTTCGAATTTGTCAAAAATGATTTTATTTTACATAATTATTTTTCTTTTTAATTTTGTTTTTTTTAAAATATCTGTTCGCAGTGATGAGGCCATGAAAAATAATCCTAGTGAGGATAATAGAGATATATATACTATTCAAGTTATTTTGACTATTCGAGTTGACATTTGTCAAATGTATTGGGGTAAATTTTTTATGAGGTACTTGAACTATGTATCAAATTATATTTTTTCACTGAACTTTGAATTATTTATTTTTGTCACTAAATTTTGATATATCTTCAAATTTAGTCACACCTTCATTATTTTTCATGAAAATATGTAGCGCAAAATTGTTATGACACTTACATGGCAATATATATGAGTGATGAATTATTGTGAATATTTTATTACAAAAAAGATGCACCTCGCATTAGTTTTTCGTAAAAACTTCAATGAAAAAGTGACTAAATTTGAAACTTTATCAAAGTTAAGCGACTAAAAAAATGAATAATTTAAAGTTAAATAAACAAATATGAATTTAATATAAAATTAAGGGACTTCCCAGAAAATTTACTCAATGTATTGTGTATCAACATTCAAAATACAAAATATAATAAAATGAATCAAGGTTTCAAATATCGATCGGTGATCAGCTCCAGTATTTTGAGAGAACTTCAACTACCCTATCATACGATACCAAGTTCTCGAAAATCCGCTGAAACAAATCAAAAATATTCTGATGCAAAATTATGAACAAATTAACTTTAGTGTTTGGTTTCTTTACTTCTTCAGTTATGCATCTTGCGTTATGCGTCTTGCGTCTTGCGACGTGCGTCCTACGTAATACTTCATGCGTCATGCGACGTGTGTATTGCGTCACGCGTCACGCGTATTGCGTCCTGCGTCTTGCATTATGCGTCATGGGTCATGGGTCATGCGTCTGTCGCTTCACGCTTCCTGCTTCAGGCTACACGCTTCCCCCGTCCCGCTCCACGCTTCCCGCTCCCCGCTCCACGCTTTCCGCGCCATGCTTACTGCTCCACGCTTCACACTTCACGCGCCATGCTTACCGCTCCACGCTCCACGCTTCACGCTACCCACTTTCTGCTTCATGCTTCAAGCTTCATGCTTCACGCTTCCTACTTACCGCTCCACACACCACACTCCCCCCTCCACGCACCACACTCCATGCACCCTGCTCATCACTGCCCGCTCCCTGCTCCTCGCACCGCTCTGTGCTCCCCACTGCCCGATCCTCGCTCCTCGCACTCGCTCTACGCTCTTCGCTAGCCGCTTCCCGCTAGCCGCTCCGCGCACCACGTTGTCTGCTCCCCGCACCCCGCTCCTCGCACCTCGCTCCATGCTCCATGTTTTTGTGTACATTATGTTCTTTCGTTGCTGTGCCGGATACAATTACTAGTAGTAATTCAAACGACCAAAAATTATTCGGTACAATGAGGGGCGGAGGCAAAAAATTTCCAATAAGGGTCAACAGTAGAAACAATTAATTATGTTACCGTATTATTTTTTTGTATGAATCTACTATTTAAGTATGAGAATCATAATAATTAACTTTTTTTATAAAGAATGCAGGTCAACTTACATAATTTTTATAATTTGTCTTGAAGTTGACAAATATCAAGTACTACACAATGTAATGGTAACACACAACTTTTATGGAGTAAGTTTGAAGTTTAAGCGCTAGTGGAGACTATTTATCAAAGAAATTTTAAGTTTATTTTTTTATTGGCAAATTATCAAAATTAACTTAATTTTACTATTATATGCAAAATCAACTTGATTGTACAATTATTGATGATGATCAACGAATACAATTAATTTGAGTTTAATTTTTTTTGTTCACAGAAGACTCACTCTTTTTTATTTGTTTTTAAATTGTGTCGTAAATCTTTGTAAAACATATTTCGAAAAAAATGAAGGATAATTGAACCCCATATATATGGATTTGTCCCCGGAGCAATGTTTGCACCTTCAAATGGATCCTAAAATTGAAGAGGATATCTGGATATGTCAACACATTCCCTGAAGTATATCTGAAGCAATTTACATTCCTTCCCAAAAACAAAGAAACTACAGACCTTTAGTCATTACATGAAACCCTAAGTTAGTAGATCCAATAACTAGAGTACAAGACCAACAACAAAAAATAAAACATAAAAGAAAACTACATATCAAAATCTAAAGACATGTCATAGAATTGTCCTTGATCCTGATCCACGCTCTCATCAAACAACCATGATTCCAGCAAGGACAACTCAGGTCCAACGAAATTCAACCCAAGCTCGACCGAATCAATCAGTTGAGGTGACAATGACATGATACAATTCGAACCCGATGCCGATGTCTCTGTCTCCGTCTCGGTCGAACTCATACCAGAATTACTATTCAACCCCTTGTTGTTCCATTGCTCTAGAAGCTTGGATATGTTGTCTGTGGTTAGCGCATAGAAAGGTGGTGAGGATTGTGTTGTGCTGCCATTCTCTCCATTGCTAGCACTGGTAGTAGTGATAGTACTAGTACTAGTACTAGTAATGTTGCATACCGGTTTGTTTGATTTGGGATCAAAAGACAAGGCTTCGCTAAGTGCTTGCTTGGCAAGGTTGATGTCTGTTTGAAGCCTTTTCTCCCATTGGCCCTTGCAAGCGGAAATCTGTCCAGTGGGCCCCACTAGGCAGTCTAACGATCCATCTTTGCGAAGCTTCTTCTTTAGATGCGTGTTCCAATAGTTCTTTATGTCATTGTCTGTTCTCTCGGGAAGGTATGAAGCAATCGCTGCCCATCTGAGATTTTATTTATTGGGAATACTTCAATTAGAGCAATGTAATTAATTGATTGTTTAATGCATGCATTCGTTAGGAAATTGTTTTGGTTTATTATATGCTTTCAACGCACCTATTACCGAGAAGTGCTTGGAGATGAATTATGAGTTTCTCCTCTTTACCAGTAAAATTGCCCCTTTTTATACCGGGCCTCAGGTAATTTGTCCATCTAAGCCTGCAACTCTTACTACATCTCTGTAATCCTGAGTAAGGAAAAAAATGTAAATATATTTCGTTAAGGGGTCAAATCAGAAAATAACAAAAGACAATATAAACTATAAAGACAAGCGTAGTCTATATTCATAGATTAGGTACTTATTCAGCATAGGTCAAGATCTGACGATTAAAAGATTAGACACAACATAAGAAACAAAAGAACCAATCCTCACTACGATCATTTCAAGAATCCAATTTTATACTTGCAATTAAATTAATAAAAAATCGATCCAAGTGTCCTGTATAGGTCGGAGTATATATCTTCAAGCCGACTGGAAATACATGAACTGTGTCAAACACATGAATTGCACATATATAACATTTGCATGAAACTTCAGATGTACTCGGTCAAAGAAGTGCCTATAACAATATGTTCAGACAATATTTCCTCTCCCCTTGCCTTTTCCCTCTAAGTATCAAAACTAACCCAAAAACCAACAACAAAGGAACTCTTTAGAGAGAATAAAATAGTTTTGTGAGAGAAAAAGAGTACAAACCAGTTTTAGCAGGAACGGCTCTCCAGTTACCAGCACCATGCTCTTGTATGTAAGATACCAAAGTGATATCCTCTTCAGGTGTCCATGGTCCCTTCTTCACCCCCTCTTTGTCACAGCATGGTGGCCTCATCATTCTCTTCTGTTATTTTTTCTTTCCGTGATCTCCAGCTAACAAACAAAGCAAAGATTGAGGTTACCTTGTTGTTTTCTATATCGTTTTCTAAAGAAATGTCTCCCCTCTTTCCACTGATTGGTTGTTTGATCTAAAGAGACCCAAGTTAGTGTGGTCTATAAATAGAGGAGGAGAGGGGTTAAAGACCCATTTGACCTCCAAAAGAGTGAACTGACAACGTGAGAAGAGTCAAAGCGAGACAGCAAGGCTCATTTAATTCCTTCATCTCCATCTCAAAAAAGTCAGACCAGTGGAGTGATGGTCTGGTGTCTCTCTCTCTTTCTCTTTCTCTCTCTCTACCTTACAAATGCGCGTGCATTCAAGGTATACCGGTAACCATGCACAATAGTACCGCTTTACATTATGTGGGTATTTTTGTTCTGGTATTACATGAAAATTAATGTTTTAATATATTCTGTTTACTTTTTAATATTTGTGACTGAGATATATACGATGATTATGGAAGAAGCTGTAATTGTATCTTTTATAGCTAACACTTTTTTTATAAGGAATCTGGTTATTTTCAACATTTATTATTTTTATAAATACTAAGCATTTATCAAACATTGCATATATTTTACATAGTCGATCACAATCACAAAAATAAAGAGGGTAGTGATAGACTTAACAAACCAACGTAAAAATTTAGTCAATCTTATGAAAATGAATTCCAATATAAATTTTATTTTTAGTCTACTCCAACTTGTTTGGGACAATGCCTTGTTGTTGTTGTACTTAAATTTTTTTATTAATTTTAAATACTTTTGCGAGGAATTAAATTGTAGTTTACATAAAAAATGCTAGCTCTATTTAGAAGTGTCGATAAGTACGATATGAGTTAGATGGAGTTAGATGGAGGTATTTTCTTATGCGTACTCGTTTGAAATCAATCTTACTTGTATTGTACTTTTAGCTAAGTTTACTCATGTTCTACTTTTATCTGTTAAGAAGACTTCATAACAAATGAATAACGGACGAAACATATAATAATAATGTAATAATTAGTTCACCCATTTTATAAACGAACCATCACTACTGGAAGAATCTTTATCCACACCGGTATTTAGAGACTTAAACATCGGTTATCTTCTGTTGTAAATGCCGAGGTTGCAAAATGTAAGTTCAAACTCGTCGTAGATGAGGAGGCGCACGACTGAAAATCTTCGATTTTCTACGCTTTTTTATTAATAAATATTCGACGTGAAATATTTAATATTTTTTTATAAAAAAATTCTCGCCAGCGTCTTTTGCTATTCTACACGTTGTTAGGACTTGATATATCTATGTATATATACTCTATATTACATCATTTTCTTTGTTAATACTCGTCATCGAACAACAACATTTCTACAAAAAAAATTGACTGCTTACATGGCTAGCCATTTTTAATTGCTAGCTCGCCAAAATTAATTCACTAATTAATAATATACCACTTTCCTTACCATATATACACGCGCGTGCGCGCGCACACACACCATGTTGTCTACACAACAATTAATAAAACATTCAGATCATCATGTCATCCGCAGTAATCAAATATGATTACACATTCAGATCAAGCAATATATGAAAAGTATCTCCAATCAACATTAAAATAATTAATAATCCATGACATAAAAAATGTGTACATATATATATCTAGTTGTATTACATTATTCTTGCAAATCAGTAATTAGCTAGTTATAACTGAAATAGACAAAAGCATTATAGCATAAAGTATTCCTAGAAAGATATTAGAAAATCAAACAAATTGGAGAAAGAAATTCCTCCTTTGATTTTCATAGTTGATAAAAAAATCTTTGACACCACTGTTTCTCCATCTTATTGTTTCTCTTCTACACCCAAATAGCACTGATGCATCAGTGCATCACCCAATTCGCCTTGTAAGGTTTGCACTCCTATTTTTACTACATAAATTACTCCAATGCTACAATTTGCTCCTCACAGTACTTCAACAAGGAAAGGAATACGATATTGAACTATATAACTATCATTGTACACAAAGGAAAGTGAAACCATATATACTTATTTGTAGCAAAGGTTATTTGTAAGTATTTATAGACCGTCTGCAGTAAAATTATTTTCATCATATATCACATGATAGTGGGTGTGCTTGCAATCAATAAGGTTATCCATCCTTCACAAATATATTGATAATGTAGGGTTTTGTTACGTGCATGATATGCGGAATTTTAAAATTTTCATGCAACCCAATTTGAATTCCAAGTATCATGTGTATAAAATTCTAATCTAACTACGAGTTTGTGAATTTAATACCTTGGTCTCGTAACTAAGCGCTGCAACTTCCTTTGCATAGAGGTTGCTTCACGAATCAATGGCAAGGATGTCGGTTCTCGTCTCGTCTCACGAAAGTAGGGCAAGAATTGTAGAACTTCGGCAAGAAAATAAATATGAAGAATGAATTGATCAATGAACTTTTGAAGAAATGATTCCTTTAAGAGATGGTCCATAACGAGTTGGAAGTCATGAAGAAGGCGTCATAACGGGTTGGAAGGCATTATAGTGAGTTGCTAGGGCATTATAATGATTCCTTGAAGAGATGGGCCCAGAAGCCAGCTGCAGAGATGCTGGAGGGCATTTTTGGAAACTTGCCAAAGGCGTTATAATGAGTTGGATCTTGTTGGTAACGCATGGGCATTATTTTGACGGAAAATAGAGTTGTGGAAGCCCAATGCATATATATTGATCCAATGCTTTCAAGAGAAATAAGAAAGTGTCCCATCCAAGTTCACAAGTAATTAAGATTACTTTGATAGCATATAGAGCATTTTGTTCAAGCATCTAACCTCAATAATTGGGAGAGCAAGAGTTTGAATATGATAGCCATTGTCTAATCATCTTTAGTGATGCCTTACAAATTATATTGTCAATGTTGTTTGTTTCATGGAGGAAACTTTTGTAAACACTTTGGTACAATGTTGTTTGTTTTTGGCTTGATATGGAATCGAGGGTCCCGTGGAGTAGGCAAAGATTGTTGAACCACGTTATATCATGTGTCAACTTGTCTCTAACCCTTTCTCTGTCTCTCCTTCTTTACAATTCTTGAGCATTATCGTTATATCTTTTTGTATTGAATTTGAATTGTAATTTTGTGTGATCCCTAAGAGGCTTAGGATCTTCTAGAATTGCACATGCTTCCACGTCGGAAATCTTTAGTTCTACTTAAGCCCCAATTTTTCAGTAGGGTTTCAGTTTTTTAACAAGTGGTATCAGATTCCACAGGTTCAAACTTATAAATCTTGAAATTGATTGAAAATCTTGCTAGAAATATGAATTTTGAGAAATTGATTGAGCCCCCGATTCTAGAAAAAATGGTGTAACCTTGATGATTTGAAAGAAAGCTATGCACTTGATCAAAGCATCTTTAGTCCTTACAAAAACTCCAAAATTAGAAAAAGGACAATTGTCATGCTATAAACGTCTTATTGAATTTCATAGATGAGCTTATTGGAGAAATTCTTGTTGATGCAAATTTTGGCCAAGAAATATGGAACATTCTTATAGATAACTTTGATAAGAATAAGTGTACTAACCCTTTAAGTTTAAGTGTTATTTTGCACAATGAAATAACAAGAATCACTTGAGAGAAATCTCAAAAAAAAAAAAAGATAATGGCATGAAGAAGAATATTGAAGAAAAAGACAAGGAAAAAACAGAAGATGCTTCAAGAATTCTTGCAAAATCATAGAGGATGACTCTACAACCTCTTATAGCAATCAACAAGAGGTATATCTAAACTCAAGTAACAAAGATTGTAAGCCAACTATTGTGAGTAGTAATTTGTTGTATGATGCTCAAGGCACCTATTGTGAATTTGAGTTGCGTGTTTTATGGGACAAAACTAAGGCGTGTTTAGACAAGAAAAATGAATTGATCAATGAACTTTTGAAGAAAGTAAGCATGCTAGAGTCAAAATTAAGTCTTCTTGAGCCTAAATGTGTAGAACAACTAGTTTCCAACAATCAACCTAAGGAAGTTGCAATTAGTTAATCAAAAGAAAACAAAAGAAAATTCACCAAGGCTAGAGTCAAAAGGTACATTTTTGCTTACAAATACAATAAGAAGTTCAATTCACACTCAAGCAAAACAAGGTTTACTACAATTGAAAATATTACCTTCAAGCCAAAACGTTTTGAGCACATGATTTCAAAAACTTATAACAATGGAGTTTCTTGCAATCAACACACTCATAAAACTCAAAAGTTATTTCCATCAAAATGAGTTTTTTTCAAAAGATTACTTTAGACCGTGGGTTAATAAGAAAATTGCTATCAATTATCATGATTATAAGAATAAAGTAACCATGGTATCTAATAAGCCTAAGATTACTTGTAACTATTGTAGTCACTATGGTCACTTGTCTTTTGAATGCTCTTTTTAAGAGAAAAAAACTTAAGGAATCATATGTATGGGTTCCAAAACCTACTACATAGAAACTTCTTATTCAAACTCCTTATTCTCAAATAAAGAAAACTCAACAATAAAATGTTCTCATAAATAACAACATTACATTTTTTATAAAAAATTTTAGGTGTGTTTGGTTATATCATACAAGGATTACTCTTGGATAATAGATAGTGGTTGATCACACTACATGACCGACCATAGGGTCATGCACCTCTCCCTTGGTCGATCATCCTCCTTACTTGGTCGATTGTGCCTATCTTTGCTCTTGTTCTTCTCTTGCTCTTTGATCCTTTTTTCCACCATTAAAATATATCAAGATGATCTAGTTAGGTGTTCATGTGTTTAACTTAGCCTCAAATCAAATACAAGTTCTTGAAGAAGCTTCTGAATTGTGATTTGGAGCTTTGGCTTGCTTAGATGGATTGATCGAAACCTTTCTAACATAAAAGTTGATATCTCGATCTTAAAGAAGGTTTGGATGGACTTAAAGGAACTTCCACGCGATTGGAAGCAAGATTTACAAGGGAGACCATATTGGAGGTCAATGTATGATTTGTAATCCACTACTACTTGATCTAGAAATTGAGAATGTCTTATTGTGCTTGTGATTTTGTTTGTTTGAGCTTCTTGTGCATGGATTGCTAGGATTAAAATTTTAGAAATTGGATAGACCTTCTTCAACACAAGTAGTAGTTCCTTCAATGGTATCAGAGCCAAGTTTAGGTTCAGGATTCTAGAATTGATAGTAATTTTTGGATGAATTGATATGGTTGTCTAGGATTGCTTAAGAATAAACCTCATACATGATGGATGCATGGTCTATTTTCTTGTTTATTTTTTGTTGTATCTCTAATATGACTGATGTGAGTTTTGGTTTGAGAAATAATTGAAACCAGATTTTGTATAAATTGTTACAAAACATATGCTTTATTTGGATGCATTGGATGTATCATATGATTTTCTTTTCTTGAAAATGAATTTTGGAAAATGAGAGGAATCTTTTGTGAAATTTATCTCTTCTTTTCTTTTCTTTTTGTTGGAGGTTAATGAGAGTTTGTTAAGTGTGAAGATGATTGTGAAAATAATCTAGTCCTTGTTATGAACTTATTTGATCCTCACATGAACTTAGAAATCTCATCTTGGAAAAGGTTTTCGTTCTTTTCAAGGTTTAAAGTGATTAGAAATGATTAGAGAATTTCACATTGGAGATTTAATGATGGATCGATAAGAGCTTGTAGGATAACCTTTAATCCATAAAAAATAGAGGATTTGATCCATAGGTTTTTCTAGCTCGAGATCATCATGAGATGAATCCTTTAAGCTAATTCAAGTGAGTTATGCTTAAAGTTAATGTTGTTATATAGTAGATCATGTAATATTGTTTTATGAATAACATGAATATGCTCAAAAGTGATTTGGATGATCTTTTGAGATTTCTTGATGAAATTGACATAAGGTTATGCTAGATTCGTCAAAAGAATTTAAAAATATTTTAAATTTGATTATACGGTAGATTTTGAAAATCTACATCTTTTAAATTAAGCATTAAGGAAATGATTTAGTTATTCGTAAGCAATCCAAGAGGTTTTTCATATGAGTTGATCATATGATGATGTAGTGAATGGTTCACTTGTGAATGATACCTATATATGGGCCTACTAACTTTGTTTTGCAGTCAAGTGCGGGTTGTATGGTCTATTTGATCAATGCCTTGTGATTGTAATGATGACTTGTATGTGATTGTTTGTAATGGGACATTTGGTGCTCTTTAATTAGGTTCTAATAGTTAATTTTGACATAATGTTGAATGCATTAGATCACATGTAGTGGGATCATAAAGGCTTGCATGTCATATGAAATATGGGTGTAATAGATCAAAAGTAATCTTTGTTTTCTTTTAGATTACTATGGGTTGAGATTTACTTTAAGTTGCAAATACTTAAGTTTCTTGGAGTAGATAAAAAAAATTTGACGGCGTTCGAAGGAATACCAAGAGAAACCATATAATCCTATAACCTTGTGTGAATGATTGTTACTAGTTTTTTTGTTGCATGATTGCTTATATTGTATGTGAATGCTTATGAGTGTCATAGGCTTAGGTATGGGTGCTTGGCAATCTGACATTACCAAAGTCATAAATATGAGTATTACTTCCTAGAAATATCAAGTAGTGTATTTTTCCTGAGTCATCCAGCGAATTCCATGATTGCAAATGTGATTGTATTTTGCCATCAAATAATTCGGTAATGATGTGTGGAACATATCGTGGATACATATGACTTATGTTTACTTGAAAAAGGACCTATAAAGGTTATACTTTGAGATACAATTTTGGACCGAACGATTGTTGTTGGCCAAAACCAAGAGTAGTAGTAGATATAATTTGCAAGGAGTTGTCTGCCTATGTTTTTAAGTTAAGTTAGGTGATGTTCTCAGTAGTTTACAAATAGAAAAATAGTAATTATAGTGGAAGTCGTACCTTGTATGACTTTAATTGGCCAAAACTCACTACTACAGAATTAAGCTATTATACCGGCCTTCTAAGGCCTATTATAGCGGACTTAGTCCCGATATAATAGAGGGGGCTGCTATAGGTAACAACCATCCGCTATAATAGATAATATCTATTATAGCGGACATTAGCCATTACCCGCTATAATATAGAGGACATTAGCCATTACCCGCTATAATATAGAGGCTATTATAGCGGGTTTTAGAGACAGTCCGCTATAATAGGTTGAAAATATATTAAACAATTTAGATCTGCTATAGCGGATTTTAGGAGAAGTCCGCTGTTATATTTCTGATTTTTTTTTAAATGCTACTGATTTTCCGTGGCCAGCCCCAATTGCTAGCCATACAATTGGTACCAAACAAATGTACCAATAGACATATAGAAAACTCACATATATAACATATACCACACAACTAATTTAACATAACACACAAATAAACATATAATATATATCAAACATAAATATCAAACTCACATATATAACAAATATCACATATATACAACAAAACATCACATAACACAGTAATATCGTACATGCATACAACAAATCACAAAAAATAACTAATATAATCGCATAACATCACTTTTACCTGCTCGATCTCACTATCAAGCAATGCAGCTGGATATGGCTCGAGCTCCTAAAAAGCACAACAAAGAAGATTCAATCATGATTAATTTTACAGATACAAATATATAAAACAGATATGTAGATAAATCATTGGAGAACAAATTTAGCACCTGTAACTTGAGTGATCTCAAGCTCGAGACATCGTTGTAATGCGTCGCTATGTAAAACATCGCCCGCATTACATAATATTCGCACATCCAGCCATTGGGTTGCGGAGAGCTCTACAAAGCAGTTGAAGTAACAAAATAAATATGTAAGTGTTGAATGCTTGCTAAACACTAAATCATAATTTTTGGAGGTCATCTATCAATGGTGCCAAGTAAACGTCTATATCATTTTCGGGTTGCTTGGGACCCAAAATCAACAATGACATCATTATGTACCTTCTTTTCATGCAGAGCCAGGGAGGTAGGTTGTACACACACAATAGCACTGGCCATGTACTGTGACGGCTACTCATGTTGCCATAAGGTTCATTCCGTCTGTACATAATCCCAATTTTAAATTTCTTGGCTCACTACCAAAATCTTTGAATTTTCTATCTATGTTCCTCCACTCGGGAGAGTCTGCTGGATGTCGTAGTTTTCCATCCAATTTCCTACAACCATAGTGCCACCGTAATAATTTAGCGTCTCTTGGATTCATGAAGAGACGTCGAAATCTTGGTATTATCAATAGGTACCATAACACCTTTGCGGGTGGCCTTTTCTTTCCATCCTCATTCTCATTATCGCCTCTTGATTTATACCGTGATGCATTACAAGTCGGACATTTATCTAGATTGTTGTACTCTTTCCTGTAAAGTATGCAGTTATTCGGACAAGCATGAATTCTATGCACCTCCATACTCAAAGGACATAACAATTTTTTGGCATAATAAGTTGAATCCGGTAACGCATTATTTTTTGGCAACATATCTCCCAAAAGCTAGAGTAAAGATGTAAAACTCTTGTCACTCCATTCATTCTTGGCTTTTATGTTATACAATTTGAAAACAGCAGATATTTTCGAATACTTCGTGTAGTCGGGAAATAATGGTATATTAGATTCGTGGCGAAACAAGTTATCCAAAATTTCGGGAATGTAAGGACAATCGTTTTCAACATCACTCATTATTTCATCCAATTGGACAACATTGTTTGTACCTTGCGGATTTTCTATTAATTCAGTAATTTCTATATTTTCATCACATCCCGATTCATCACATACATATTCAACATTTTCATCATGAATATTTTCTACATTATCATCTTGAATATTTTCAACATTTTCAAACCGACTCGTTCCGGTTACTTCTGTCAAACTTTCGATGTTCTTTCCATGCCATATCTACCGGGTGTAGCACCTCATAAATCCATTTCTAATCAAATGCAGTTCAACTTCATCAGCATCCCTATGCTTTGTCATGTTCTGACATTTCGAACACGGATATAGAAGTGATTTTTCACCTTGTAATTTCATATATTCCCCTGCAATTTCATAAATTCCGCAACTCCTCTTAAATAATCAGCTGTTTTCGTTTCTCCATTCATCCACATTCTACGACGATCCATCTGAAAAAAAAATTATAATAATATTAATTAAAAGTATATGTGGGTTTCAAGAGCTCCACATAATTAAGGTTTTGGGCTGGCCAACCATCCTAACCCATTCTTTGAACACTTTGTCTCATTAACGGACGTATACGATAGTTGCAATCTAGTATTTGCGAAGATTTCAGCAGCATTTCCCCTTAGCTCCCCGAATACGCCGACGCACATTTGCATGTACGCACGTATTCGTGGGAACAATTAGGGAAATACTGCCGAAATCTTCGCAAATACTAGATTGCAACTATCGTATACGTCCACTAATCCTAAATGAGACAAAGTGTTCAAAGAGTAGTCCCAAACGGGGACTATTCGAGATTAATCTCTATCGGATTAATCCCAATGGGTATCGAACCTAAATTAGTTTATTTTCTGATATTTTGGACCTATATGACAATACCTAACAAAATTTATGTAATAAATGCAATTAAGTTAATATTAATGCACGTAATCATCAATTTCACAACATTTTATACATAAAAAATATATAAAATGAAGTACAATGCTTACGTACAATGCTGACGTCTCCTCGACCTCTTCAAGCGTTAGTTTAAATGAAGTTAGACAAATTTTCTTCAAGGTCAGAAGGTATATTAATGGAGAAAATTAATGGTTATGGCAACTAGTTGTTGGTAGGAGATGGAGAAAAATCGATTGGCGCCAAGGAGTTGGGAAAGAAATGTATTGGCGGGAGCTGAAATACATGACCTAAAGGGTATTATAGCGGACTTTAGTACTGACCCGTTGTAATAGATTAACTATTATAGCGGTCTTTAGTAGCAGACCACTATAATAGCCTGCAAATTTTAATTTCGATAGCTATCATAGCGGCATTTAGTTTATGTCCGCTATAATAGAGGTAGAGCTTATTTCTAAAATGCCACTCCAAGTCTATTATAGCGGCATTCACATAGGTCCGCTGTAATAGAGCGATTGTAATAGCCTCTTTTTGTAGCAGTGACTGTACTATGCTTATACTCCTGAATTATTATTGTAGATGTATGGTTTCTTTTCTCTCTTTGAAAATTAAATTTCTGGATCTTCCTCCTTGGCCTATCAGCAGCGTGAGAAGCACGATCTGATTCAAAGGCTTATTACATGTAGGATGGGAGAGGAAACCTATGTACGTACTCACATGAAATTTATAAGATATCATGTTAAGAAATTGGAGTTGGTGGCCAAAATAGAATTGGATCAGAAGCTTATCATTGATATAGTACTGGATTCTCTACCACCATTTTATGACAAGTTTGTCAAGAATTATCTCACAAGAGGTATGACCGTATGAAGGTAAATTTTGATGATTTACAGTACACGCTTGAGCTTTATGAGGTGGCTGAGTTGGGACCCGATTTCTCTGCCGCGCGGTACCGACGGACCGTCTAGATTTACTGTGCTGTCAGCTATGGACGGCCCAGATTTGATTCAGGGGGTCTGATATTATAAAATTTAGCTTGCACGAATCTTGATGCAAAGTAAAGACCGAATTTTGCTGCGCGGCACGCACAGTGACGGTGCCGCGCGGTAGAAGGTCTTGTTCCGCTGAGTTGATAAGGAATGATATGATAAATAAAAATAGCTGGAGATTGTAAAGTACAAGAAATTTTTTTTTTTTTATAACAGCAGGAACAAGACGGCATCGTTCAATTGCACATGTAAAGTACAAGAAATTTAAATTTTTTATCAAGTTGCAATTACTTTATTTATTGCTCCCGTGATGTTATGTGAAAAGTGCATCTGCAATTCTGCATGCTCTTCTACGTAAGTCACGTTGACTTTTATTTGCTTACGGAGCCTCTAGAATTATTTTCCCCGGATGAAATGACAGACTGTAACGATGCAATAGCGATTTTTTTAATATTAAAAATTTAATAAATAAATTATAAATAAAAAAATGTTCTGAATGTTCGAAAAATAGAAAATAGCATAGTTGCGAACAATTGATAAAAGCCAAAAGACCTTTGGTTTGTACAAAAGTTGATTTTTTTATTCATAAAAATATTCTTAATTTAGTTCATGAGTTAGATTTTATTGAGGTAATTTTTGTAATAACTTCGGTTACGTTCGTCGGGATCGTAATTATTTTTTTTATCGAGGCAAGCTATTGAGCTATAGATATTTGAGTCTACTTATATCACGTCGAGTTTGATTTGAGATCAGAGAAACGAGCGATTCAAAATTGATTCTGAGGCAAACTCATGATAAAAAATTACTTATTAATACATAAGTTGAAGATGGAGCCAAATTTCAGATTCACATTCTTCTCATTGCAAATCAGACTCGACACAATGAAAGTAGACTAGAATATCTATAACTCGATGGCTTGCAACGATAAAAAAAACTAATTACGATCCTGACGAGTGTAGTCGAAGTTATTATAATAAATATTAAGTATGATTAGTTTTTTTTCTATAAACTTCGACAACGCTCATCGGCATCGTAATTAGTTTTTTCTATTGTCGCAAGCATCGAGCTGTAGATATTTTAGTATACTTCCATGGCGTCGAGTCTGATTTTCAATCGGACGAATGTGCATTTCAAATTTGGCTTCATCTTCAACTGATGTCTTAATTAGTAATTTGTCATCATGAGTTTGTATCAGAAACAATTTTGAATCGCTTGTTTCTCCAATCACAAATCAAACTCAACGTGATGGAAGTAGACTCGAATATCTACAGCTCAATTGCTTATGATGATAAAAAATTACGATATCGACGAGCGTAGCCGAAGTTGTTACAGAAATTACGTAAATATAATCTAACTCATGATTTAAATTAATATTATTTTTATTAATGCAAATTCAACTTTTCTACAAAAGCAAATATTGTGTTTGCTACATTTGATTAAATAAATCAAATGGCCGGTGTTGACAACATCAGCCTTTTTGTTTTTTTCATAAGATTGATGTTCGCAACTCCAGTCTTTTGACTTTTTTCAAAAGCTGATATTCGCAACTCTGATATTTTCTATTCTTGAACCTTTCAAATCAATCTTTCTTTCTATTTATAATTTGTTTATTAGATATACAATATTAAAAAAAGGGAGCTGATATATCGATACCTTCAGTGATACCACCATCGATACCAACAGAACAGATCCAGTTGAATTCAGTTTGCATGTTGTTTTTTTATGATGCATGTTGTTTTTTGTATTATGCATATTGTTTTTGTTATTATGCATATAATTGATCGGACGCTCCACTGAAAACGAATGTCGCTACGCTCATCGATGCGGACTGGACGAATCCAATTGCATTTATTTTGAAAAGTTGTTCTAGTTATTATGCATGTTGTTTTTGTTATTGTGCATGTTATTTTTTGTTATTATGCAAGTAAATAACATGCACAATAACAAAAACATCATGCATAATAACGAAAACATAATAAATCATAAGTATAACAAAAAACATAATGAACTTAGCATATAAATTATAAATATTTAACTGTTATTCATGTTTTTAGATGCACAATAACAAAAACAAAATACATAATAACAAAAACAATATGCATCATAAGTAAAACAAATTTTCATAATAAATCATAAATAGAACAAAAAAAACATATTGAACTTAGTATATAAATCATAAGTATTTAATTGTTATGCATGCTATTAGATGCACAATAACGAAAACAACATGCATAATAACGAAAATAATATGCATCATAAGTAAAACAAATTTTCGTCGGAACTCAACTGGACGTGTCCAGTTGGTATCGCTGACGGTATCAAAGTTGGAATTCGCGAAACATTTTCCTTAAAAAAAATCGGGATGCAATATGCAAAAAGTAGAAAAAGAAACTGTTATTAGTTAATACCACAAGTAAAAAAGTTACTTAAAAATGCAGTACTTGAAACTCTTCCGATCTCTTTCTATTTTTTTGTTTCCTCTCTGACTGTCGGATTTTAGACTAATGGTCTTCCGATCTAATTTTGCTATGGGTAAAAAATTCACTTGATTGCAATATTATTATTATTGATGCAAAATCAATTTTATTGCATAGTTATTGATGAACAGTAATTATTGTAATTGATTTGTATTTAATTTTTTTGTCTGTAATAAACTCACTTAATAGAATTTATCACTAACTTTATTAATTTTTAAATGTGCGGTGGATGTAATACTACACGCCATCCTGATTCTCATATTTGGATAGCACATAGAGACTTAAAAGTTCTATGAGTGGGTAACCATTATTCCATTAAAAATAATCAAAATTGACAACTATGACAGTGGTTTTTCAAATAAATTGAACAAATAAAAATATAAAAATATGTAAACACTGAATTTTTAGATGATTGTATTGCAAACTTAATATAATTTATATTTCATTAAAAATTGTTAAAATTTGAATTGCTGCAAATTTTTATATATGATTTGTATATATATATTTTTTTCCTTTTTTTATTTATTTGTAAAATTGTTGTCGAGGTTGTCGATGATAACATGCATCTTAGTATCGTGGATTTGAATCCACTATTATTGTGTGTGATGACTAGTTATCATTGTGTCTATAATACACTGAGTTTCACAAAAATAATATTATAATATACCACTTCTACATCAAATCTGAACCGTGTAAATTTGATCCAACTGTCCAAGTTAACTAGACAATCGAGTGCCATCACAACTATGACAACAGCTGCGAATCCCTAGTATCATATAGTTGAACTAATTGAAATTAATACATGAATAATTGAAACTAAAAACAAAAGCAAGACCTTATACATGGACATTGTTATTAAAAACAGGGACACGCCACATTAATTGTAGCAAGGTGAATTCCAGACACAAAGCAATGGAGAGTGAATTTTTCTTAGATTTTCTCTATTTGTTATACTAATTAAATTTCTCCTGTTGATTTATACGCCGAATATATAGGTCGTGAATGAGACAGGGGTCGAATATAAAGTTTTCCCATTTAATGTGCCTAATTTTGAATCATATCTCTGTCAATATCACAGCAAATTCAAGATAACTTAGATATATATTAATTAAAATGAAAAAAAACGGATCTCATGTGCCCACGTGGAAATTTCTTCTGTTTCCTATTGATAAAAGCAACAATTTGGAGCTTAGCTGTTGTGGATACTGTTAATTGGAGTTGTTTTTTTTTTTTTCTAGTTTCCACGCAGCATGATGAAACTATAAACATTACTAAGATGGTGGTGCAGATGGGTTTATATGATGGACGCTGATACAATGTTACGTGCTCTGCTTCTTCATCTTCTCGCTAGCAATGACGCGCGGGTTCCAGATCACGTGTTGACTATAGAAAAGCATGTATTTTGAAGCATTTCAGAACAAAACACGAAACAGCTGATACATTTCCTTGTATGATTTATTCGGCGATACAACTGCTGAACTGCAGAGTGCACATCCATCGGATGATGATGGTAAGAGTGTTTGATTGCTAGTTACAAGAATTTTCCTTGATGGAATAAATTTGCAACTACAGAATTCAAAATATACAAGTATAATATTCCTTTACACATTTTCCTAGGTGAAAGGGTCATAAAGACAAACAGTCCACTTAAATAGCAACAATTCAACCACAACAGTTATACCTTTTAATGCGAGATTGATAAGGTCAAACTAGTCGATATGGAATTTATGCATACCATAAGTCAACTCTAGCATGGGGACTCAAAGCCTATGTAATTTTTCGCTTAATTTCTTTCTTTTTTTTTACTTCTTATCTTCACAACTTTTATAAAATTTTATTTTACAAAGAGAAATCCGTTTTAGTAGAGTCAAATTGGTCTTTATTGATCTCACAAGTCGTAGCATTGAAATCATAAAATTGTTAAAACCGTGTCTATACATGCAACAAGACACGTGACACATATTATACATATGAAGTATTGACGTGTAATTAGTATGTCATATTATCATTAGTATCAGTAACACATTTAAACACTGCAGCGAACATCATCTCGAAAAATGAAAGCACACGCAGAGAACATGTTGCTCAATCTAATGGTCTAATTTTGAATTTAATTACTTGAGTAACAAGCGTCACAAGTACTCTCACGTGTTCAGTACGTGTAAAAGTAACACAAGTAACGCGAAATGGCCAAAAGCCAAGTGTTGCCACACACATGTGCTCCAAGTTCACAAAATTTTGTTACTTACAAACACACACGACGAAACAAGTCAACACATACTAAAACGAATCGTTATGTGCACAACACATCATGCCAGCAAGTACGTGCCAAACATTACTGATCATTTTCTTTTGTTGGAACTCGACGTCTTTATAAGAGGTATGGGCATATTCAAACCAAGAAACCAACTCAGTGCTACAAATCTCTTCAGTATGGACATATTCAAAAAAACTGTATAAGAGGCATTAAATGTTTCTTTTGTGAACAATTAGGGCATAGACAGTTTCAATGCCCACTCATTCAGATACGCACAATTCAAAGAATATATTTTAGCCAAAAAGTACTTGTTCATTTTCCACCGCTTCGCATTCCACTTTCTCCCCCTCTCCAAACTCCTCCACAAAACAAACCCTCACCTATCTCTCCCATTTCGAATACCAATCCCTACAAAAAATCTCTCCTTCCCCCAACCAAAAAACATTAATCAGCATGAACCTCCTGATAGGTTTTGTAACGGTGAAGCACCGTCACTGCTCTGTGAAACAGAGAAGAGCACAAAGGTAAGGGAAAAGAAGAAGAACACAGATATGTCGGGAAAAAGCACATTTCCCATTTTTCATTGTGCTTGGAACGAGAGTGAAACATCGGATTCTTGCTCAAGTGGATTGCACTTTGACTATCACAAAACAACACATACCTCTCTTGCCGAACATCTAACTCATGCAAGAACTTTTTCATCCAAATTAGTTCCTTGCATGCCTCCGTAATGGCTATGTACTCGACTTCGGTAGTGGAGAGTGCAACACACTTTTGCAACTTAGATTGTCATGACACGGCTCCGTTTCCAAAACAAACCAAATAACCGAATTAGACTTCCTCGAGTCTACGTCACCGGCCCAATCGGCATCCGTATATGCCTCCAACACCGGATTGTTTGTGCCACCAAAACAAATGCAATGATTGCTTGTGCCCCTCAAATACCTAAGAATCCACTTAACGGCATTCCAATGCACCCTACCCGGATTAGAAATAAAGCGGCTAACAACACCAACCGCATGAGCAATATCCGGTCTCGTGCACACCATTGCATACATCAAAGAGCCTACAACCGAGGCATATGGCACATTTCTCATCTCCTCCTTCTCCTTGTCATCTTTAGGGGAACCATCATGAGACAATTTAAAATGACTAGCAAGAGGAGAGGTTACCGGTTTGCACTTGGCCATGTTGAATCTTTCAAGTACCTTCTCGATGTACTTCTCTTGTGACAACCAAAGCTTCCGATTCTTACGGTCTCTAGTGATTCTCATTCCAAGAATTTGCCTTGCCGCACCCAAATCTTTCATGGCAAATTCACTTCCAAGCTTCTCCTTCAATGCTTTGATTTTTCTCAAATCACTTCCAACGACCAACATGTCGTCAACATAAAGCAAGAGAATAATGAAATCACCACTAGAATACCTTTTCACAAAAACACAATTATCGGAATTAGTTTTCTCAAATTTGATGTCACACATAAAAGATTCAAACCTTTTGTACCAATTACGTGGTGCTTGTTTCAAGCCATAAAGGCTCCTCCTCAACTTACACACCAAGTGCTCTTGCCCTTTCATCACAAAACCCTCGGGTTGCTCCATGTAAAGCTCCTCCTCCAAGTCACCATGGAGGAATGCGGTCTTGACATCTAGTTGTTCAATCTCCAAATCCAAACTAGCGGCCAAGCCAAGCACAACCCGAATAGAAGACATCTTGACAACGGGAGAGAATATTTCTTCAAAATCAACTCCCTTCTTTTGATCGAATCCCTTCACAACTAACCAAGCTTTGTACCTCGGTTTTGCCTCTTGACCCTCCGATTTCACCCGATACACCCATTTGTTCTTGAGCACCTTCTTGCCTCTTGGCAACTCCACCAACCCAAATGTGTTGTTCTCATGCAAGGATTTCATCTCATCTTGCATGGCTTCCAACCACTTGTTCTTGTGCTTCGATTCCATGGCTTCTTCAAAGCATTCGGGCTCACCACTATCTACAAGCAAAACAAATTCATTAGTGGCATACCTTGTGTTAGCCCGCCTATCTCGGGTTGACCTCCTCAATTCTTGCACTTGTGAGGTCTCATTTGAAGAGGTTTCGGTTTGAGAGTCATGCTCCTCCTCTTGAGGGTCACTAGTTTCGGTTGGTTGGTTCATGTTTGGTTGAGGTGTTTGAGTATTTTGGTTGTTGTGTGAGATAGGAGTTAGGTCAACAAAGCTTCTTGAAGAAGTTTTCGCCTTGTCGAGGTTTCCAACATTTTCAATGGTTTCTTGCTCAAAGAACACCACATCTCGACTTCTCACTAACTTCCTTTCAATCGGATCCCACAACCTATACCCAAATTCACCATTTCCATACCCCAAAAATATGCACTCTTTGGTCTTGCTATCAAGCTTTGACCTTTCATCCTTGGGTATGTGCACAAAAGCCCTACAACCAAACACTCTAAGGTGATCATAAGATACATCTTTACCTTTCCAAACCGTTTCCGGTATGTCACCATCCAACGCATGTGAAGGAGAACGATTGATCAAGTGAACCGCCGTGTTCAAGGCTTCACCCCAAAAGCCTTTGGAAAGCTTAGAATGAGAAAGCATGCAATATATTCTTTCACAAATGGTACGGTTCATCCGTTCGGCTATGCCATTTTGTTGTGGAGTTTTTGGAACGGTTTTCTCAAGCTTAATACCATTGATCTTACAAAAAGTCTCAAAAGGACCACGGTATTCTCCTCCATTATCCGACCGGACGCACTTCAATTTATTTCCGGTTTCTCTTTCAACCTCCACAACCCATTACTTGAACACATCTAACACTTGATCTTTTGACTTGAGGGAATATGCCCACAATTTTCTAGAATGGTCATCCACAAAAGTCACAAAATAAAGAGCACCACCAATGCTTCTATCTCCCATAGAGCAAAGATCGGTATGTACCAAATCCAACAAACCCAATTTCTTACTTGTGGGGCTTCTCTTGAAAGCAACACGATGTTGTTTGCCCGCCAAACAATGTGTACAAGTGGTGAGAGAAGTACCATCACTAGGCACATACTTCTTCTTGGAAAGAATTTCAATACCTTTCTCACTCATGTGACCCAACCGCAAGTGCCACAAATCGGTTGAGTTACATTCCGAGATACTCACCTCACCACACATCTTGACTTGAGTCACATAAAGCGAACCGAATTTTAATCCGCGAGCAACAACCAAATGACCTTTCAACAACTTCCATTTTCCACCAAAGAAGTGACTTTGGTACCCATCATCATCAAGGACACCAACCGAAATGAGATGAAGCCTCATGTCCGGGACATGCCGAACATTCTTGAGAGTAAGCTTACATCCTAGACTTGTCTCCACATTCACCTCTCCAATACCGGAGATTTTACAAACTCCGTTATTCTCCATTCTTACAACACCATAATCTCCCTCCTTGTAGGAAGAGAACAAGTCACGTCTAGATGTGACATGAAATGAGGCCGCGGAGTCAACTACCCAAGTGGAATCATGACAAGTAAGATTCACAAATTCTTTCATCACAAGCTATAAACACTTCTCCATCGGAAGCAACGGCGGCGATATTATCCTTCTCATCATCACCGCCTCTACCCCTAGATTTATCTCTCTTGAGACCATCATTTTTGGCTTTCAATTTCCGACACTCACTCTTCATATGACCGGGCTTCTTGCAATAATGACAAATAATTCCCTTTCTTGACTTTGACCTCCTCTTCGATTTATCCCGTTTGTCATCATCATGAAAATTTCTATGAGAACTCATGTTCCGAGTTTGGGTGACAAGAGCCGAGGACTCACTAGTGCTTCCTAACTCTTTACGCCTCAACTCCTCATTGAGCATGCTTTCTTTCACCATTGCCAAAGTCAAAACACCATTTGGTGTCGAGTTGCTCAATGACACCACCAAAGTTTCCCAACTATTGGGTAGAGAACTCAACAAAATCAAGGCTTGTAACTCCTCATCCAAAGCCATTTTTATGGTAGACAAACGGTTCACACAATTTTGGAACCGACTCAAATGTTCCGCCACCGAAGACCCCTCTTGGTATTTCATGTTTACCAACCTTCTAATGTAAAAGGCTTTGTTTTGAGCGGTCTTGCGCTCATACAAACTCTCAAGTTTCTCCCACAAGGTTTTGGCATTGGTTTCGGTTGAGATATGGTGGTATACGGAATCATCAACCCATTGTCTAATTAAGGCTATTGTTTTACGATTTGCGATTTTCCAATCATCGTCGGAGGTAGTGGATGGCTTTGTACCGGACAAAGATTCATAAGCATCCCTACAATACAACAAATCCTCCATATGAGATTTCCAAATACCGTAATTAGATGAGGTTAATTTAATCATTGTACCACTATTATTCTCCTCCATTTCAATCAAATCAACTAATTAATTTTCTAATCACCAACACCAAACAGAAATCAATTCTTGTAGAGAGATAACACTTGTAGCAATTTTCAAACCCAAAATTGGTGAACACCGTGCACAACTGCCACAAATTCAAAGGAATTACCAAACTCTGGTCAAACTTTGGTAGTGCACAAAAGAAACTTTGGGAAAAAAGTCGGCGCAGCTCACAGCAAAAGAAGAGTTTGGGGAGAAATCTTGCGCGATACACAGCAAAGCAAAGTGGTCTAATCGCGGCTCACAGGTGCACAGAAGAAAGGGGCTGGTGCACAATCGCGGCTCACAGAGGCGACTTCGACAGCGACTCGAACTGACGAGATTTGCACAACTTCAACCAAAGCAGCGGAGACGAACTGAGGTCGTGCAAGTTGCGACCTGTCAACGACGCGGAGATGAACCTTGCCCAGCGTCGACGAAGTCAGCGGAGGCGGAGGCGGAGCTAACCTGCGCTCTGATACCAGTTGATAGGTTTTGTAACGGTGAAGCACCGTCACTGCTCTGTGAAACAGAGAAGAGCACAAAGGTAAGGGAAAAGAAGAAGAGCACAGATATGTCGGGAAAAAGCACATTTCCCATTTTTCATTTTCTGAGTTTATTAGAATCTCTACAAATATCAAATATTACAAACTATAAGAAAAATGATACAACAAGAGGAATGAGTAAGGGACCCAACACCTCCTGATGCAGCCTTTCGAAAATGAGTGGCTAGTTATGCGCCAGGTTTTCCAACCCCCTGTGATACCCTTAATGAGGATAATGAGTACCTCATGGCGACTATGTATGTCATACTGCTTCAGGAGGGTCCTTCTGACCTCCTACTCGAAGCCATTGCGATGCACTTAGCTCATGTCCATGGTGGAGACGGTGATTTTTTCGATGTCCTGCCAAGCACGTTTTCACCATATGTGCTATATGCTCTAATGTGCATCTGCGTAATGTGACGATCCAGGCGGGCGTACATCGCATTCTGAAACTTGGAGTGCAGTTCAAGATCTATGAATGGAGCCCCACATTTGAAATGGTGAGGGATCCACCGACTCAACAAGTTTGGGTAAAACTGATAGGACTTCCTCTTCAGGCCTTTATCATTGTAGAGATTACGAAATTTGTTCTCCAGTTTGGAGACCCCCGGACATTATGCCTTTTGGCCGGGCGGTGGGGCACTTTCTCTATGTCCTAGCACTAATTGCATCCAAGCATCCTATAGAGATTGCATTGCATCAAATGTATAGGGAAGGAAGGCATGCAACCATGATTGATATATTCATCATGGACTGGCGCGACTAGAGCACGAATCTCTTCTATCTGAACCCAACATGGAATCAAAACATTGTTCCATATTTTAAACCTCAGCAAGACCACAAGAATAACCCTTAGTCATTCAACAGTACAGAAGGATCCTCGTCCTCCTCTTCATCCAGTCTTCTTGGCAAATCTCCAAAATTCCCCCTCTCGAATGACGAACCCAAGCCCAAGACACTACTCAGCTTGCTCATGGTCTGGAGGACCGCCTTGACCACTCCAGTTACCCCATTCTGTAAAGCTCCCATGCTCTCAAAGGGTACCGGCTTACATAATTCTGTTGAGTGAAGATGAAGAAGAACATACGGAGGAACCATATCAGCCTAATCAGGAAATTTGAGGAAAAGAGGAAACCTCACTGCATGAGAAGCGAGATGTTATGGCCATGGAAACAGAAAAGGACAATGGAATGTTCTAGCTCAGCAACATCAGGCAGACCATATGGTACTGGTAAATTCAGATGATCAAGAGATGGGGACATATCATGTAACCACGCCAATGGTGATAGACTTAGTGGCTGCACATGATCTACTAGCACAAGAATTGTTTCAAACTCTAATGACGTACTTCTGGGTTACATTCTGCCCCCCACATCTAACCACGCTTTTCAAAACCTAATTATGGACGTATCAGCACGCAAAGGTACCCAGTGTGTGGCTTGAGACATACTTCCAGCTACACATGTGCCCGATTGCTCAATCATATAAGGTATGCATGAACCTCTGCTTATCACTCTTCTAGGCTGGAATGTATGTCATGATCAGGTTAGCATAACTGACAAGGGGAAGCGACCTATGTTTGAGGTTATTTTCGAAGCATTGGAAATGTCTCGATGAGCTCTGCACTTAACACATCACTTGAAATTTCTAATAATTTCCTTCTCAAAATTTTCATTCAAGTCCTAATACGATCTTGATGCTTGTTCTTGAAATATGCTTGCTCCTATTTTGCATCTCCAAGCTTGCTATTACGTCAATACAAAAATTCTCAAACACAAAGCATGGTAAAATTCAAGTTTGTTTTGCAAATCGACAAATATGATGAAATTGTTTGATACAACATGCCTTGTATAAATTAATCACATTTATGACATATCTTATATTTATCCTTGTAATATTGGTGACAATATGTGATATATTAATCATATAACACATAGTCCAAACTTTATTTATTGAATTTGACGTCTCAATTCCAAAAATCTCCCACATGGAAAAGTGTGATTCTTTTGATTACATATATCTGTGAATCTACAGATTACTTTAACTTTTTTGTCTTTCTTTTCGTACTTCTTAACCAATTTGGTCCGCCAATTGTACCAACAAGGGACTTAAGCAATGTCACCAAATTTTTTGCGTGGCTATCTCGACTTAAATCACAGTGTCAAATACATCTGGATGACATTAATTAGATTCTGGATATATAGTTCGAAAATTACATGAGAGTGTGATTATACGTGCATATTTCCAAATGGTCACCATATTTACTTTAGTGAAGTCAAAACTTTAAAGCGAGAAAATAATGAGATTCACAATATAATTTGTATATATCATTCTTGTTACAAATTACATAACAAAGAACCTAAAAACAAAATCGACTCCCACATTTTTCCTAACTATTCTAAAATAGGTACTACACCCATATGAGCAACATGCTCATGAAATTTCTTAGGTGGTAGTTATTTTGTAAAGGGATCTGCAATCATGGAGCATGTGTATTTTGTTACAAATTACACATGCTCTCTCTTTTACTGCAAAAAACTTGATGTCTATGTACTTAGCCTTAGTCGAGCTTCTGTTGTTTGTCGCATAGAGCACGGCATAATTATTGTCACATAATAACGTCAATGGCTTCTCAATAGAAGGAACTACTTTCAGCCTAGTGACAAAATTCTTGAGCCATACACCATGGTTTGAGGCTTCGTCGCATGTAATAAACTCGAGCGCCCTTGTGTATGGTGCTATTAATATATGTTTAGCATAGTGCCGTCTGCCATCATGTAGATGTGTCCTCAAGTTGATTTCATGTTATCAATGCATCGTTCAAAATCAAAATCGATATGAACAATTATTTAATGGTCATCTATGAATGTGATAAAATACCTATGATCATTTCTAGTGGCCTTTGGAAAAGGACCACAATTAGTATGTATCAATTCATAGACATCATTATACATTTTGACATCATACTTGCGTTTATTAGTTTGTTTTTTCCTTTATGCAATTTACACATTATTTAAGTATGTGAAATCTAAAGGTTGGAGAATATCAATCGACACAAGGTGTTCGATTCTTTTCATAGAAATGTGCCAAACACTTGTGCCATAATGTAGTAGAATTCTCTTTAGTTAATTTACGCTTTCTAGTATCAATATGTAGGGCTTTTAAGTGTGAAATGTCTAATTCAAGAAAATAAAGATTATCATACGAAGACAAAGAACCGGAAGCAACTTGTTTTGAATTTTGAAGCAAACTGAAATTTCCATTACTAAATGAACAAACAAAGCCATTTTTGTCCAAATAAGAAATATAAATTAGGTTCCTTCCAAAGGATGAAATCACTAATGCATCAAATACAAATAAAAACCAATCCTACATAATATTCTAAATTTTCTTATGCTTTTAACTTCAACCTTCCTCCCATCTCCTACATAAATGTAGTGTTCAGTCTCACTTGCCTTTCGGAGGTTTAGGCAGTCCTACGTAGATATACTGATGTTAGATGTTGCACCTGAGTCTAACTACCAAGAATATCTAGATACAATACTTAAATTAACTTCAGAACAAACTAAGCCAAAACACATACATTTCTTCTTCAACCACAAGTTGTAGTTGGAGCAGTGTATCTTAATGTGTCCCAGCTTTTTGCAAAAGTGACAAATGATCTTGTCTTCTGATTTCTCAGAAGTATTGTCTTTCTTCTGCTTCTTACCATTGTTGTCTGCAACTTCTTTGTTGGATTCTTTACATTTTATATTATTGCGCATATTCTTTTTCTTAAAATCAGGTGTTACAACATGAGCGTCCTCTCCCTTAACCATTTTCTGCCTCTCCTCCTCTTGTACCAGCTAAGCTTTAAGCTCTGCCACTGACCAAGTTTCCTTGATACAGTTGTAAGTCATATTGAATTGACTATAAGAGGGTGGAAGAGACACGAAAATGTATTCTATGAGAAGTTCATCAAAGATGTTGAAATCGTGCGACAGAAAAGCACGTTGGAGCTTGATCATCTCAGTGATGTGCTCCCTGATTCCAGTTTTTCTCTTATACTTTAAAGTATTGAGTTTGACTATGAGTGTACGAATTTGTGTCATTTTACTGACAGCAAAATTTTCCTCTAGGGCAGTTAGGTATTCTTTAGCGTCAGACTCTTTATCAAGTATACAACCCTGGAGTGTCTCATGAGTTGTCATCTTCATGATCATGGTGGACATCTTATCATTGTGTTCCTATTCCTCAATGTCAGCTTTCTCTTGAGGTGTTGCTGCCCCATCTTTATCAGCTGGCTTTGGGCGATCATAAGGTAGTGCATGATCATACTTCATCATTCTCAGAAGCAACCTCAGCTTGGTTTCCCATAGCTTGAAATTTGTCTCATTCAGAGGCAAAATCTGATTTATTATTGTCAAATTGTCTAAAATTTTGAACAAGATATGTATCAATATATACGTCACATTTTAATCATAATTTTAAAGTCTATTCAAAGGTCTTGACAAGGAAACTCTAATTTTCTCCATTACTTTCATATTAAGCTAACAATACTAGCAGACGCATATTTGGATGCAATCAATACTCTTATGTATTTTGGTGTTATGCACAAAGTACTATCCAATGAGCCATTTTTGTCGCGCTACCTTTAAGTCAGATTGACATACCCACATACTAATGACCATGCCAGTCAAGTGGGGGAGGTGGGTCACATATGGACCAGGGTGCATCAAGCTCCAAATATTTTTCTTAGACATCATTAGCACATGTTATCTCATCACTTTTCTTTGTAGACCTTACTTTATCTACACAACAACTACTTTATAATTAATTCTTCTTTGAGAGAAATTAATAATTTATCGTTGGTACGTCAACTTAAAACTTTTCATGGGTCATTTTTCTTATATCTTTAGTAATAATGTCTGTTTGCGAACAATATAGTTTATCAAAATGAGGTATGTATTTCTAATTGCCTTTAAATAGATATCAAATTATGTAAAAGTCTATACTAGGACGTATCCTAAAAAAAAGAAACTACTCGTCCTAAATATATATATATATATATATATATATATATATATATATTAACTAATAACACTTTTAATTAAAATAATCTAATTTTCAATAGTTAATCAACCTTATATATATATTTCACAAAATATAGACTTTATGTATATATCGTAACTAATAGTGACTTTAATTTGTGGAAAACTTATTTTCAATAGTTAACTATATATATAAACTTTATTTAGTATTTACTAAAACTTTTAGAAAATTACTAAATATCTTTTATACTATATTCAATCTTCATTGGAAACTCTTTTCAAATTTAGCACTTTTATCTTTTTTTTATAAGCTTGAATACTAATTATAAATAATAGCTAAATTTTATATTCAATTAAGATAATTATAGTACTACCTAGTAACAACAATAATTATAATTATATATATAGCTACTCCTAAGTTCCAGATTTGGATCTGATTTTTTATTTTATTCATAAAGGCACAATTCAAAATATCCAAATCTGGAAGTTCCAGAAAAACTGGCACAACAAGCATGTCTTACAACCGTAAAGACGGGTCTTGTGGCCACAAGGTAGTTCCCTGTCAGTTCAAATTTTGTGCCAATTTTTCTTGTAAATTATGTTGTCTTGCAGGCGTAAGTAACAGCCTTTATGGCCGCAATTTGTACATGTATGTTCAATTTTATTGCACCCGCAAAACACAAAAATTCAAGTGTCTTGCGGTCGCAAAGCACAACCTATCAGTTCAAGTTTTGTTACCCCAAAAAATAGAAAGAAATTGTGTACTCAATTGCGACCGTAATTGACTTGCCTTTCAGTTTAATTTTGGTTCTGTTTTGGGACAACTTAATCTGGAAATTCTCTGTTTCGAAATTAATTCCTCAATT